>JAPVRG010221394.1:0-16560 GCA_029783565.1 Rhagoletis cerasi | reverse complement strand
GTGCTGCGCGCCGGAAAGAGGGGACTCCTCAAGGTGGTCCCGTATGTGTATGTCTAACAATCTCTCAAAAGTTTTTAACACGAAGGATGTGAGACTTATTGGCCGGAAGTCTTTGGCCAGCTCGTGTCCTCTTCTTCCCGACTTTGGGATGAAGACTACTCTTGATTTCCTCCATGTGTCCGGAATATGGTTGAGACTGATGCATGCCGCGTAGATCTCCTTTAGTTCCTTAACCAAGGATTTCTGTGTCTTTTGCAGCATTATAGGGAGTATTCCATCTACTCCCGGCGATTTGTATGGCGAGAAGCTGTTTATTGCCCAGGCAATCTTGTCTTCCGCAATCAGCTTGTCTATTAACATGACTGGTGCTTCCTGCTGCACCATTTTTCTTCTTTGCTCCATCTCTCCGGAACCGTCCGGAAAGTGAGCTTCTATTAGGATGTCAAGGGTCTCGGCTGATGATCCTGCCCATGTGCCATCAGCGCGTTTTACAAAGGTCTTATTAGAGTGGTCCATGGCGAGGATTTTACCAAGTCTTGCTGAGTCCTTCGTGGACTCAATAGACTCGCAGTGTTCTTGCCAGGATTTCGCCTTCGCGGTTCGTACGAACTAAATACTTACGATTTATTTTCTGTTGCAATTTTTGATTTTAAATTTGAAATTTGGATTATTTTCTATTTGAATTTGTTGCTTGTAATGTTTGGCAGCTTTAATTTGTATCAGTAATAACACTTGTCTAATATCAGAAATGAACTTGGCAGCATTGGGTGAAGCTGTTATACCAGTTTAATGTGGTATCACCATACTCGCCAGTGTGGGATATTGCTAGCTAACTTTGTTGTTGCTTTCACATACAAATTTTTTGATAAGTGAGCAGAACTCCAACATAGCGAGCAGAGAAGTGGCGAAACGAATGCGCCTATCGTTACCTTAATATAGAAAGGCCCTAACTCACTTTCACTCAAAATCCACTTTTGTACGAAAGGCGGTCGGTTGCTAACTAACAACCTCTCAGAATTAAAAGATAACTACTACAGCACCAAATTAATTACAGTCTTCAATGAAAGACAGAATTTAAAAGAATTTCGCATCTAAAGAACTTGAACTTCTGTTAAGCTTTTTAATCACTCCCTAAAGAAACAAAAATGTTAGATAGAGCCTTTCTATATTAAGGTAACGATGTGTACATACATATGTACATATATGTATTTATAAAAACACAAAATGAACATAACACACTACAAAAGCAACTAAGAACACAACGTAATCATTATTGCGCAAAACTCTAAATAACATTTTTTAAATTTTGGTGAAGGTAAATTTTTTAAAAGTCTATAAAGGATATTTGCTAAAAATAGTTATACTTAGGGCTGTCGCAATGATGACGGGATGCACATGCACATATCGCAAACTTTCTTCAAAAGTGTGTTAACTCGAAATCTGTCAGTTTTGATATTAGATATGTGTTAAATATATTCACAGCTTATCTATTTGATTATCAGCAAAATAATATTCTTTCTCATATGATTAACAACAAAAAACCTTTGCGGAGTGCGCACCTCTAACCACTCGACCGCGGCGGCCGCCATTATTTATGTGATTGGCACGTTCTTAAAAAAGTTGTTTGTGTTTTCTGACAAATGCGAAATCTTGAGTTAACATACTTTTAAGGAACGTGTGCGTTTCGCTTACACTTTACATATCGCACACCATGTTCAAAAGAGTCACAGCTCAAAATTTTTGAAATAATGCGCTAAAAATGCTCACAGACCTTTTATTTACCTTGCAGCAAAAGCTGGAACAAAATTTTATTTTAATTTGTTGAAAAAATCGAATGTAAAAACGGCTACTTTTGAGTTATGTCTCTTTTGAAGAGGGTGTGCGATATGTAGACACACATGAAAGACAACACGAGTTGGACACGTACAAATGTAATTAAATTTATTAAAGACATAAAAAATACAATAAAAAATTACAGACTAACACTTAAGATATTCAAAAAAATTAATACATACTAGTACAATCTTATCAATACTACTCGTATTCTATTCGATTATTCTTGAAGTACGCGTATATTTCCCACCATGTCTGCATTTTAAATATTTACACAAACCAAAGCATGAGCAGAAAAGTGCAAGTGGACGGATTTCACCGATATTGGAGCTGGCTGACTACAACCTTGTAGGTGTTCCAGTTTAATTAATACTTAAAACTAGATATGCATGTTGCGAAATTTGATTACAAAGAACTTGTCTTTTTATTCTAATTTTTCTTCCTCCGATTCCTAAAAGGAAAAAAAGATTTCGTATAAAATTTTAAAATTTGTGTAAATTAAAAACTTTCAATTGGTATTTTTTTACTCTTAACATTTTAATAAAGAAGTGCTGTTTCCTTAATATAGAAAGGCCCTAACTAAAAGAACTGGATTTTCTATTAAGTAATTTAATCACTCCGTAAAGAAATGAAAATGTTAGATAGGGTCTTTCTGACTCATTTTCATTTGGAATTCAAATTCATCCAAAAGCGGTCAGATAACTCGCAATCCATCTGATAGTATAGGAAAAACAAATACTACAGCACTAGATTAAATATTGTGTTTAAAAACAGTCAGGGTTTCGACGAAATTTGGAACTGGGGAACTCTAATAATAATAATAATAGATTGGCGCTTACACATATGCATGTTAGTGTTTGGCCGAGCTTCTCCTCCGATTTACGGCGTACGCCTTGATGTTGTCACACAAAGGGGAGGGACCTACAGTTTTGCGCCGACTCCGAACGGCGATTGTATTTTTGTGAGAGGCTTTTTCATGGCAGAAGTACCCTCGGAGGTTTGCCATTGCCTGGCGAGGGGTGACCGCTGTTAAGAAAAAACCTTTTTTCAAAATTTTTTTGCGACGTTGCTCTGACCAGGGCTTGAACCCAGGCCTGCGAAGTGGAAGCGCGCACTGCTTACCACTACACCACAGCGGCCACTGGGGAACTCTACTTTTTATTAAACTTTCAAACTGTATTTGAGTTAGGGCCCTTCTATATTAAGGTAACGATATGTATGTACGTATTTTTTTGGCAGAAAAAATATAAAATTTATTTCAAAGGAAATTCTTGGCAACATTACAAAAGTATTATTTTTTGTTTTGTAATCTTAAAGAGGTTTTAATTAACAGTAAAACTTACCATTAGATTCGACTGAAAATGCTGAGACAGTTTAAATTTGGTTAAAATAAATTTGCAAATTTAACTTGTTTATCCAACATCTGTAACTTCGGATACATAATATTAACCTTTTACACATATTAAATATAATAATTAAATTTAGTTTTAAGTATCTATTTATATATGTACATAAGTATATTTCCTAGTAAAAAATTTAAATTTTTTGTTTTGTTTTTATGTAGTTAGTAAATAAACAGTAACTATTTATTGATTTTTTACTCGATACAAATATACTAGAGCTCTTGCTGAAAATCAACTATCCAGCTATTCGGTTAGGCGAATAGTCGCTTAGCAACTTTTTGGTTGGTTGTTAGTCGGATAGCAATTATGCGGTTGACTGCTCGGATTCGACTAACCGTTCACTTTCGACTAAGTGGTCTGAAAATCGACTAACCGACATTAATTGAATAGTGACAGTAGTTTACAATAAAATTGTTGTTATAAGAGCGGTTCGGTTTTGCCAATAAGCATAAGTACTCAAAAAATATAAAAAAACCAATGTTTATTGAAAAAAACAACTAGTAGAAAAGTCGGAAATGTTGTTTGTGAGCGGTTAGTTAAAAAATCTAAAGGAAACGGTTAGTCGATTAAGTGATGTCGAAAGCACTTTTGCTAATCGATTAACCGATTAGTCGACTAATATATACAGTATGTATGTAGATTCGGGTGTCCCAGACATTTTTTTTTGTTATGTATATACCCTGTACATTTTCTTTCTTACCTAAATAACTCGCTAGTTATATTGAAAGTAACGGGACGAAGTGAGCTGTCACTTACTATCTATTGTATGTGAAATTATTTTAATGGTATGAATTCTTTTTAACCTAATTATTTACAGGATATAGCTTTTTCTGACGTTCTGATTAAGAACTTGTGATGAAATTACCCCACCGTAAGGAATTACGTACGCCACGAAAATGTTTACATGCTATTTATTTGTAAGTGTATATTACAGCTCAACCGTATTAAATACGTTTTTATTTGATCAAAAATACTAAAGGTTAAAAAACAATGACTTTTTTCACTTTTGCTCTAAAAATACGCGATTTGAAATGGAATGTTGTAAATTGTTTTTTTTTTTTTATTTTTCTCTAAATAGATACCCTTTCTATAACTTGCAGTCCTCTCAAAAAAAGGCGTCCTACGACAGTCTATTAAATGAGAAAATATAGAAGGTGTTGAGCTTCGATAAAAATCCCAACTTACATATGTATGTTTGGGGATACCCTTATGGAGAAAATATGAATAATTTCCAGATACTATGTATAAGAGCAGTAAGAGGCCTTACGAAGAAAAAGTTTATGCCTCCCCAACGAACCATACAATTTGGTTAATTTTTCGACCATAAGATATTTTACTTCAATTCGGAGTCATTTGTGAGTTTGACTGTGTTGAAAATACCTAAAAAATTAAGTTTTTCGTCAAACAAGAATAACGAAGGGGTGACAGGCGAATGGAAACTTAAATGATTTGTATTGATATTGAAGTATTTGCATTTCCATGGGACTTGCTTTACGAAATTGAGCAAACTCGACACTCGGGCAAAAACTGAGATATTTAAACGAAATTTAGGATGTAGATTGCCCTTTATCCAAGGTAGGTTGGCATCGAAAATGAGCGAAATCGGACGGTAACCACGCCAACCGTATTTTGGAAAAATTAAAAACTATACTATTTCTGTAAATACTGGATGCAAATTGTTGAAAAATAGGTTGTGAGGTAAAATCTTGGCATAAAATAAGACAATTATGAAATTTTTTGAAAGTGAGCGTGGTCCCGCCCACTTATTATCAAATACTGCATCTAAGTAGCCCCTTCACCAATCCCACCAAACTCGGTACGAACATTGCTATCAGTAGCTATTGCAGCTAATTCACTCAAAATCGATTTTGTAATAATCTCTTAGCAATAAATAAGATTTTGATATGTACATCTTTGGGAAATGGGCCCAATTTAAGGCAGCATATTTGTATCTCGGTAACCGACTCATCAATTTCTATCAAACTTGGTTCAATTATTTCATTAAGTCAAACAGAAAAGTATCGAAATCGGGGAAAAAAACCTCTGCTTATCAAAATGGTGAAACAACGATAATTAAAACGTGCGCCGGGTTTCGCCCGAACTTATAATTCTTTCCTTGTTTAAACTATAATTTTATTTTGAACTTTATACTCTTAAGATTCAATTTATTTTAAAACGCGCCGGCAATTGTGTAGTCGACCCTGTGTGTGCTACGCAGCAGATCACTTTTCACTGTCGATAATGTGGAGTAATTCTTGCTACTAGTGATCACAAGAGCAACACATAAAAATTTCCGTTTACGCCAGAAAAACAGAATAGCTATTCCATGACCCCCACATTTCCCAAAATTCTAATTTATGGACCTGAGGTTATTCAGAAAGCTCTGCAGCCAAAGGTTAACTATCAGGTGAAGCAACAGAAGCAAGGAATAAACTCATTCGGCTATATCAGGAAAATTTTCGGAGAAAATTCTCTCGAGAAGCCTGCAACACAGACATAATAAACATGTCACTTCTGAATTCTGATCCAGTGATGACAGGTATGAGAACACAAAAAAGGAAGACATCGCAACTTTTCTCGGGAGAAACCACTTCCATGCTTCAATGTAGTAACCATGAGCTGTCTGATTTATCTGATGAAGTAGGTGAAAGTAGGTGACTGGTATTGAACCCACATAAGAACGACCCCGGCATCCACGCCTCACTCATGCGAAACAAGGGGGAATTTGCTTAAAACTGAGTTAAAACCACCTTTAGTAACATCATTAAAGTTAACTAACACCAAAAATAATTTTGGCCGGCCAGATCGATCAAATACCCCTATGTGCACCGACCGGTGATTTGAAGTCTTCCATATATTTTCATATTGGGAAAATAAATGCTTTCGTAAAATTGCTATAAAATTGTTAAAAATAAATATTTTTTGATCGAATCGGAATATTTTCTTCCGAAATCTTTAAAAATTAAGTTGCATATCGTCGATGCGCCAACAAAAAAAGTAATGTGTTTTTCCGTATTTTTTTAGGAGAGCAAAAAACGAATTTTTGAAGTGAAACTCCTTAGGCGGCGGTATCGCAAAAATAGAGAGTGAAATTTTTAAAACTGAAAATGTCATATTAGTAAGAATGTGTGTTTGTGCGTGTGTTAAGCAGCTATCCTGTTGCTATCACTCGCACGATGGCGCAATCTTTTTTACAACACTTCGTTAAAAAAAAGTGTAGACATCAACCTCGTCAGCTAATTTTGGCTGCTTATTTGGTGAACTTTGGATCAGTGCTTTTCAACTTCTAAGTTCAGCACGATTTCTATACATTGAACTTCACTTATTAATTGCTATTAAAGGCTGACTTCCAAAACGTCAATTGCTTTGCCTACGTACAAAGTATAATGTTCCATAACGCCGAACTACACAATATTGACAATGTATACTTTTCCAAAACGTAACCGAAACGTTATCGAAACGCATCGCTCGAGTAACCAGCGCATCACTAACAAAGTTGATGCTTCGCTTGTTTTTGGTTGTGATTGGTGTGGTAAAAATGGGAAATTGCCAAAAGTAGGTACTTCTGTTAATTGTTATATCGAATTTTCACATAAATATGCTTCATGGGTTTAGGACCAGTTGGTAACTAGTCTTTGGGGACCAGTTGGTAACTAGTATGGGACTAGCCTGTGCCCAGTTGGGATTCAGTTTGTGCTTAGCCCGAAACTAGTTACCTTCGGACCAGTTGGGGGCCAGTTGGTAAACAGTCTGGGACCAGTCATGGACCAGTTGGGAATCAGTTTGGGACTAGTCCGGTGTCCGTGTAGTAGTTATCGATACTTTTATGGTATCGCAACATCGCTAGTTGGCAATAGAACAGCTGCTTATCAAGAAAAACCCAATGTATCAGCACTGTTCCTTAACGTCAAAGTATGCAATGTATAAGGTTGCAATATTTCGAAACTCTGCATACACAAACGGTTTAAATACCGCAGAAAAACAGTATCCAAACATTGTATTGGTACATTTTGGAAGTCAGACAAACTGTCAATTATGCCAGGGACACACATGTGGTATAGAAATTATAATTTCAATATTGTTGCTTGCCGCTGCTTAGCAACAACTACAATGAATCGTAGTATGGGGGTGACACACGTGTGGTATAGATCGTGGTATTGATATTATACTACAATGTGTGTCTCTAGCCATAGTTGATTTATTAGGTCCAATTGTACTATTTTCGGTCCTTTTTCACCTTAAAGGTACTTTGGGCCCTACTTTGGTGTTTTAGGTACAATTTCAACACAAATTCCCCACCACAACACTTGAGGATCAGACTTATTTTCGCACGGTTTTGGTTCCTAGTTTATAATCAATATAATACAGAACTTTTCTGTGAAATTTTTTCAAAGTGAATTGAACTTATTTGATTTGAATTTTCACTGTTAAAGCTACAAATGTGTGCTTTTTACGGTTTGTTTTCCTGTAAATTGTGCGAAATAAGTATTAGGTGTAGATAAAAAATGTGGAATTCAGTAATTCATTTTATATATTTAACATAAATTAATTTTTATACGCAAAAGCTACATGTATGTGATGATAAACTTAAGCACTTTAATTGCTGTTATTTTTCAATAAAATTGAATATAGTCATGTAAAAATGAAGTTGGAATTTCTTTCATTTTGCGAAAAGGTACTTTTGGAATTAAAGAGGTACAATTTTTATTCCAATTTAGGTACCCCAAAAAAAATGCAAATATCTACTATGTCTCTAGCATTACTGTGAGTGCGATTGTGTATTGCAGGGAGGAAGAAAATTCTATGTGTAATTGCGCTGTAGAAATTTTTGGTCTATGTTATGTGGTTTGACTATTTTCAGTTAAATCTTATGCTATTATTATTATATATTGACTATTGTCAATTAAATCTTTGCTTTGTATGCAAGTATACAAATGTATGTAAGTATACAAATATACAATTGTATACATACATATAACATGCGATTGAATGAAATAGCTTCAAATACATACGTTTTTCTGCTCAGCAGCTGGCCAGGCGAAAGATAGTCAAATTAAAGTGATTTTTTTTGTTGCTATTGAGATGCCCATTGCACTCCCAACATTCTCGAAAACGTCCAAAGTTATCCGGAAACATACATAAAACATAATTGAAACCTCCTCCTTTTTTTGAAGTAGGTTAAAGGCCTGTACACTATGTATTTCCATGTGCAAATGCTACTTTCCCGATACATTCTGCTAGATGATACATACGAGCACATTTTTGTATATAAGAGGTAAAATTTTGAAGTTAAATATTCGTCACAATTTTGTCTGAAGAAAAATAATCTTATTCGGTCAAAGAAAGGCACGGTTAAATATTAACCGATTTCAAAATTAAAAAATTCGGGTCTCCTTATTCTCGACATTCTTCTGTTCTATGGGGTGGCCGAAAAAACTTTGAACCACCCTCATATACATACGTATATGTATGTATTACTACGTTTATGCTTCGTTTCCACTCGGTTATATTCAACTCGGGTCAATTCAACCCACATGCATAAACACATTTTTCAATCGAGTTAGCAAGTCTACTAGGATAGAATATACAAATTTTTTCTACACCGGTAGAAATCTTAAAATGCGTGCATAAACGCTTTCAGAGTTGAATTAACTTACACTTACAGCGGCCGCTGTAGTGTAGTGGTTAGCGGTGCGCACTACCATTCCTGGGTTCCAGTCCAGCTTCCGACCAACATAAAAAAAATAAAAACAAAAGTTTTTTCCAATAGCGGTCGCCCCTCGGCAGGCAATGGCAAACCTCCGGGTGTTTTTCTGCCATGAAAAACCTTCTCATAAAAATACAATCGCCGTTCGGAGTCGGCGTAAAACTGTAGGTCCCTCTCCTTTGTGTGACAATATCAGGACTCACGCCACAAATTGGAGGAGAAGCTCGGCCAAACACTAACATATTGTGTAAGCGCCAATCTATTAATATTATTATTATTTCTGCAATAATATATGGTGCTGAATTCGCAGTTAAACTGAATTAAACAGGGCTGCATTTGGGTTTGTAACTCGAGTTGAAAATTTACCGTTTTTTTGCTTTATGGCTCTACCCGACTTGAATATAACCGAATATAAAAGAAGCATAAAGACGGTATATATGAATATATATTGTGGGTATGTTATGTACTTCAGAATATACGGACATAATTCGAATATCAGTTTTTTAAACAGTTTCGTATTTAATATGTATGTAATTGAAGTCATTGAAATCAATAACAGTTTTACACAATTCGAAAGTATAAACGGTTACCTAGCTTTCTGTTATAAACTGAAATTTTAAGTCTGGATCTGCCTTTTAAAATTGTTAATTTTTACCCAAAAGGTTTGCTCATTGACATTAAATTATAATATGTATTTATAAGAAATAAACAACTTCATTAAAGTAGAAAACAGCGTATATGCATGTATGTACAATATTTTATCTATTAACAAAAGTTAACCAAATGTATCATAAGCTCTTTCTAAAAGTAAGTTGGCTTGTAGGTAAACCCCAAAAGCTTTAGACACATACATATGTGTGTAGAATTAACCTTTCTGGTTAGTAAAATTGTGTTGAAAATTTTGCTAGCCATTTGAGAATTGCAGCGGTTAACAGGACAAATGACAATGAGTTCATAAACAGCTGTAAAATTGCTCAAATGTGGGTGGAGCTAATGTATGCGTACATAAATACAAACATATGCACGTACTACACATGTATAAAATGGAATAAACTCTCTAACTATACTCTCTAAGTGAGGATGCAATTCACTAACTCACTTAGAGAGCTGTTTCTTAAACCGATGTTTGGGGCACACCTTCGATAACATGAGTTCGGGCTTGCGGCTGTGGCGCCGCTTGAGTCGATGATGTGGGTGGGGGTAGAGAGTGTTGCACTTGTGGTGCAGAGGTTATTGTTGCAGTGGTGGTATGCGTGTGAGTGCGAGCGCTAGGTACTGGAGTTGTACTGCGACTGCCCATAGTGCCAGTTGCGCTGCTGCCTGTGCTTGTAGAGGCTGTGTTAGGCGTCGCTTTGAGCTTGGAACTTGTAAGTCCCGGAGTTGCTGAGATCGTGGCCGTTGTAGTAGCTATAAGCGGTGTGCTTGATATTGGTGTTGGTGGCTCACGTGTCAATAGACGTTTTTCCTCTACACTCTTCGGTTGTTGTGGAGTTGGTGTAGCACCATTATTGATTGTACCCAAGCGTGAAGGCCGTGTGCTGCTGGAGTTGTTAGTCCATGTACCGCCATTCGTTTCCTTTAGTGAAATCGCCGATTTCAGAGAGGACTGGCTTCCTGATTTATGTGTCATGGCCAAGGAGCTAGGAGATCGAATAGATGTTGTGTCCGTGTGGATTTTACTGGCCAGAGTCTTGGATGATGGAGAATCACGGTACTCGTAGATATTGTCACGAGAGCGGAGTGCATGATGATTGGCAACCATATGAGAGTTATCTACACCGCTATGGACATCATCAGGCAGCTCTGTGCCGTCGGGATTTATAAAAACATCTTCATCGTAAAAATCTGAACGTCTAAACGAAAATGAAAAAAGAATGACATTAATTTTTTCGTCAATAAGCAGCCATAAATTAAATCAATAATTAACTAGACATGATATATTCTTGATTCAGAATGTATGTAGCTATTAATAATTTTTAAAACGTATGTATGTACATATGAACATTATTCTTAATAAATTCGTGCGAAACTATACTAACTGAAAAACTCTCATAATCAGAGCTGAAATGTTTACTTAGCGCCTGTCTCGACATGCGGACGCTGATCGCATGTAAATCATCTCATCCGATTTATTGCAAATGGAGACCACTCATCGCAGACCTCGCGCAATAAATTGCAGAGCTTATTGCATGAGGTTTATCGCATGCGATGAACTGTCAAACTGCGAATTTGTCAGCTGGTTTTTACCCTGAATTTTGATGAAGATGTGTTTTGATGTAACAAATATACTCAAAACAAATAGGAATAAGCTATTCTTCTGAATACGGATATTTTTCGTAATATAAAGTGTACTATTAAGAAACTTTAGCACCTGAAAACATAGAACTGCTCTGTTCCACTAGTTTTTTGGAATGAAATCTTATGCGATGAAATGCCCACGTAAAAAATTTCTCTGCGATAGTTGTTCCGCATGCTATGAAACTGACAGTTCGCATGCGATGGCCGATCATAAATGGAGATATGGGGTTAGGCGCTGCTCATTTTTCCGGCTGAAATGTGCTCGTATTAGGAATCTCACACCGAGAAAGAGAAAGCTCTTAGGCTTGCTACGAGTATTGTTGTTTTTAAATTAGCCCGCTTAAGTTAGACATGCAAGGTTGAAATAATTCGCATAAAGCTGAAATTTTGTGCGAATGTTCCGAACACCATTACTAATAAAATGTGAAAAGTCCCCATCTATGCAACATCTGCAAAAAATTTGATTCAAGGTCACATAAACTGCTTATTTGCATTTTTCAGCCAAACTGTAAGGTCTGTTCGCAGTATTATACTTTTTTTGGACTCCAAAAATGGATACTGTTGTCTAAATTTTTTAATGCACAGAAGTATGTAAATTTATCAGTCGTTGATACAAAACGATATAGGCTAACAGGGAATCGTTCATGGAAACATGTTATAAAAATTCATACATATGGGGACACGACATTTTGACCAGTTTTTATTTATTTTCTTTTGTTTGTTGAATATTTATAACTGTTTTATAAAAGTCTAGTTTATTATATAATACTTAAACACCATATAAATCCACAATTCAAACTTTGTAAAGAAATTCAATAAATTTTCACAACAACAAATTTTTTATTCATACCTTTCAGAAATAATCCAAGTACGCAGTTTTGTAGCAAATTAAATTCTAGAACAATAAAGTGCAAGTTTTAAGAGGCTAAGAATTCGCGTTGATTTTTGATAATTTTTTGGCGACGGTATTATTTTCTTCCATGCAATAAAAGTTGTCGAACATAGTAAATTTGTATGGAAGAAAATGCGTGACACCGTCAGCAAAAAAAAATTTTCAAAAATGAACGGAATTGGGTGGACACTTTAAGCTAGAAAATTTTCGTTCTGAAACTTTGTTGTATTTTCAAATTTTTTTACAAAGTTAGAAATTTTGATTTACATGGCTTTTGTTAGACCATATCATTTCGTCGGGGGGTGTACAACAGGTACACATAGCACCAGGAGTTCCTTTATTTTATTGAAAAACTGTTTCAAAAAATAACTAATACTCGTTAGAGTGTTCCTTTTGCTAAAAGTGGAAGTACATAACTTTGCTTAAAATTACGCGTCCTTCAATCCATGCGCACGCGAAATTCCTCGGAAAATTTAAGTTTTGTAAGACCTTATAATATGCTTTCGAGGCCGCTGAATATACTAGGAGAGTTATTTTTTCGATCCGGCCCTTACCTGTTTAGACAATATGAATAAATAATAAAAAAATGAGAAAAAAACACGAAATTGCACTTAAAAAGTTGATGATTTCTTATACAATATGGTAGTGTTTGGCCGAGCTTCTCCTCCGATTTATGGCGTGCGCCTTGATATTGTCACACAAAGGTGACGGACCTACAGTTTTATGCCGACTCCGAACGACGATTGTATTTTTATTAGAATATGTTTTTCATGGCTGAAATACACTCGGAAGTTTGCCATTGCCTGCCAAGGGGCGGCCGCTTTTAGAAAAAACTGTTGGTCGGAAGCTGGGCTTGAGCCCAGGCCCTGCGCAATGGCAGTGCGTAATGCTAACCCCTACACCACAGCAGCGGCTTGAATATCCTTGCAAATTTGCAATATTTATTTTTGAAAAAATTATATGTTAAAGACTAATATACACAGGACGACATTCTCTAATTTCGTCCTTCTAACTTTATTAGCTTAAAAAATAAAAATAGTTTAAACGGTATTCTCAATACCTCGTCCTTTTAAACCAAAAAAAAATATTTTTTTTTTAATTTTACAGAATTTTTTCTTATTGTTATTCTAAATTGTACTGAATTAAAAAAAATCCTGACGTCAGAGAGAAAAACTAAAAACGAAGTTTTACTATATTTGGCTCCATGTTTCGTGAGTATATTGATTGTTTCGTGTGTTTTGAAATTTTTTGGTTTTTGTCCCAAGGGTTAATGAAGATGATCGGGTTTTGAACCAGTTGGTATTGTTAAAAGCAAATGCAAAAGTTTTGAAACATCTACATACATATGTATGAATGCCTATTTAAGTGACAGGGGAATTATTATAAATATTTTATATTCTTTAGTTATTTCTCTTCCACAAGTTTGAAGTAGCTAGGACTTACCATTGATTTTTGGGCATCTTTTTTCTTGAAGGTGTTGCTCATTTTTTTCATATAAAAAAAAAAATAGTCGAACAACATTGTATGGAATAAAATGCACAACACCGTCTTCAACAAAAAAAATTGCCAATATTATACCAAAATTGAATGGGCAACAAAACTGCGTACGTATTTGATTCCTTTATATATAAAAAAAAAATAAAGAATCTAAGATATCAATAACTGTTTAACTTTAATAAAATGTTGGCCCCATCATGATTCCCGCATCGGTGTCAAATTTTTGGTGAGCGTCTCATTACGCTGCATTACAAAATTCTGCTTAGCAAAATTCTGCATAATGTAAAAAAAATTCTACTCGAACAAAATTCTGATTTTTCAAAATTCTGCTTTTTGAAATTCTACTTTTCACACTTTCGTCTTTAAAAATTCTTCGCCTCCTCTGCGTTGGAAAGACCAGGTGGAGAAGGATTTGGCTTTACTTGGCATTTCCAATTGGCGTCAGTTGGCACAGAAGCGAAACAGCTGGCGTGCTTTGTTGGATTCGGCCAAAATCGCTTAAGCGGTTTCAGCGCCAAACAAGAAGAAGAAGAATTCGCTTAAACCTGCATTTAGAAACATGTACGTTCTAAGCAACTTAAAAATTGTTATGCTTACCGAAAAGTATAAAAATTCTTACAGCTTTTTACAATTAACAAAATAAACTTTTATATTCAATATATGTTAACAATATTTTGTTTTAGTACTATAAATGACAATAAATATATGAAAGACAATTCTCCTCAAAAAAAAACTTTTATTTTCAACACATGTAAACAATATTTTATTTTAGTAAATTACAATATTTTTTGCAATTCTCTTCAAAATAGCTATGTGACTTAAATCATTTCTTTTTTTAATAGTTCTTCTAAGCTGTTTGTTTTTTCAATTACTTGTTTTTTCTTTCTTACTCTTTCTCCATTTTTCTTCTGGATTTTCGCACAAATAAGTTATTTCTGTAAAAATACAACGATGTATTTCTTTGATTCGATTCATCTAAAAGTACATCGATTTTATCGATGTATGCTCTCCGATGCATCGATTGGAATGAGTCTTTTCAGATATTAAATATTTCACAACAAAATTTACGATAAAATAGAGCACAAGGCAGAAATAATATTAATTTCACCACTATGGTAAAAGCTCCCATTAGCGGGGCTTACACGTGGTGAAAAGCATGACCGCGTGGACGTACAAAAAGTTTTTATGCATGTGCGCGTGTTTTTTGTTTCTGTCTAAAAAAAATTATACAAACAAAATTCTGTTTTAAAATATAATGTAAACAATAATAATGTTCTCTTTAACATTGTTTACATTATATTTTAAAACAGAATTTTGCAATTCAGTATTTTGGAAAGCAGATTTGTCAAAAGCAGAATTTTCAAAAAGCAGAATTTTCTAAAAGCAGAATTTTGAAAACCTGAATTTTGTGAAGCAGAATTTCGTGTTCCGAATTTTGTACTGGCAGAATTTCGATACCAACCCAAATTTTTGAGGTGCTGTTTTTAGGTAAAATAGACATTTCTCAGGCTGGCACGCATTGATATCAGGTAATGTTACAAAAATGGCCGGGCTATGAAGGTATATTTAATATTTATGTAATTTTTCTTGTATATTGATCCCATGTTATTGTTTTCTTTATACTCGTATGTTAACTGTGTTGCCATTAGTATCTACGCTTATGGAGTAATATAAATCTCACAAAATAGAAGTTAGTGAAAAACAAGGTTACAGTTATATTGCAATCAAAGTGTACTATGGTTGAAAAAAACGTGTAGCCTCGAAACTTTGGTGTCGAAAATATCCGTTCAAAATAAGCTGATAACGTAAGCGACAAAAACGGAAGTGGTTTTAAGGCGCATGTCGCACACTAAATACAAAAGCGGCACAATTCAAAATTCAAAAAATAAAAACTCTTAAGGCGACGTCACACGATTGGTATATTTGTACAAATTTGTACATATTGACAGTTAGACACTTGTGATTGGAAATTTTTGTATGGAGTTGAACTCATGAAATTTTTAGAAAACACCCCCCTCTAACTGCCAAAATATACAAATCTGTACAGATGCACTAATCGTGTGACACGGCCTTTACTACTGTTAAGTGGCTCATGTCTCTAATCCTTGCCTGAGCCATCTCTAATTTTCACTACATACTTTAGTAATCCTTACTACTTACTTTAGTAAGGATTAGAGATGGATTAGACAAGGATTAGAGACATGAGTCACTTAACAGTAGTAAGAGTTTTTATTGTTTGAATTTTGAATTGTGCCACTTTTGTATTTAGTGTGCGATATGTGTACGTACATGCGAAAGTGTGGGAATCATGGCAGTTTTTCTTTTCCTTAAAAATTCCTAAACTAAGCTAAATAATGTACCTTAACAATCCTTTCATATTTAAAAAGAAATTATCTCTGGTTAGGTTTATATTAAAAAAAAATATAACGCACGCGACAATTTTCCCTAACACAATATTTTAGTAATATATACAGGGTGTTTGGCAGACGGTTGAACATGCGTAAGTTGGGGATACAACCGTCTGCCAAACACCCTGTATACATAAAGTTAATTTTTATACCCGAGCGCACTGTGTGCACAAGGGTATTATAACTTTGTTCACATAACGGTTGTTTGTAACAGCCTAAAGGAATCGAGAACGATATAGACATATATATACCAAAATGCTCAGAATGAAAAGAGAAATCGATTAAGCCATGTCTGACTGTCCGTCCGTCCGTCCGTCCGTCCGCACGATAACTCGAGTAAAAATTGAGATATCTCAACGAAACTTGGTACGCGTACTTCTATTGGGATAAGGACGGATGGTATTGAAAATGGGCGAAATCGGACGATAACCACGCCCACCTCCCATATAACGGTAATTTTCAGAAATACAAAAACTGCGATATTTTAGTAACTACTGAAGCTTATTGACTCAAAATTGATAT
>JAPVRG010221392.1:0-12863 GCA_029783565.1 Rhagoletis cerasi | reverse complement strand
AATTTCTATTTTGCGGTTTGGCGTTCAAAATGATACAAGTGTGTGGGTTGTGGTGCAGGTCATTGGTTTTATTTGCTGGTTTGAGCGATCGAAATGGGTTTAAGTAAGCCGGTATTCGAATGCAGTCGAAGATGTGGTGGATTAAAAGGAAATGCTAAATGAAAATAAATTTGGGAATACAACCCATTCGTATTACCTCGCTTAAGCCCTGTGCAAGTCCTATAAAATGAAGCTCCTTTCTATTATACATTACTAAAATTGTGAAATCATTATCTCAGTCGTGTTTCTGTGGGACTGTACTTGGCTAATATGGTTTTCCCTGTGTTCGAAGACCACCGCGTATTGCTAAATGTAAAATATATGTCTTAATATGCCAAAACTTTGCAAATATTCATTAGACCAGTACAGTTTGTTAATACCACTTAACCTCCAACATTTCGGTAAGAATATATTCAACAATAACTTTGCCCATTCGCGTGAAAAAGTCTATAATTCCTATCATTTTCCTGATACAAAAACCTACGCAAAAATGCATTGAAATACATTTTGTTGAAAAATTCTAAAGACAAAAAATACTTCAAAAATTCAAACAATATAAATGTGTCTTTAACAAACTGCTGGGCTGCGCTGTGTTTGGGTATTTAAAAAATATCGATCTGGCGCACAGTGGTCTGAAATAAAAAATTAGGGTTCAAAATAGCGTAGTCTTCATTTTGCAAACGATGTGATATATTTTATTTTTCAATGAAAGCAGATGAGATTTAGAAGAGATTTGTCGAGCCCGATGTTTGAACTTTTATTTATATATATTAATTTTTTAGTGTAAAGTGCAGAGAAAGTAGCAATTGTGAAGAAAATCGATCCTGTTAAAAAATGTTACATTATAAAAACTAGTAGAAAACAATTATAGGGTTCCCCCAAAACGAAAAAATAGCTAATTAAAAAAAAGATTTCATCAAAATTGATTTTTTTTACTTTAGAAATATTTTAGGTATGCAATTTTATAGCCCATTAAATTTTAGTATAATAGAGTTCAAGTTTCAAGTGGCTAAGAATTCACACTAGTTTTTAGTTTTTATTAGTTTTTGGCTGACGGTGCTAGGCACTTTCTTCCACACACGTAGTCTGCTCGAAATGTCAGCAAAAAAATAAACGCGATTTTTTAACCGCTTGAAAAAATATATAGAATAAAAAGTTTTACCAAAGCTCTTCTAGTCTGTCTCACCCTGTTTTTCGTCGTCTACTAGATCTAGTATGAACGTATGCGCTGCAAGCAAGCAGTGCGCCATTTGCAGTGCTACCAAAAGTTTCGAGTCTGCTGCTCTTATTTAAAAAAAAAAATCTGTAATTTTTATATCGTACAATCTACACATAGTTTATCTCCTCACCCTGCCTGCTTGGCATCCAGGAGAACGTCCTATTTGGCCAACTCATCAGCTCGTTCGTTAACTTAAACAGCCTTGCATCCAGGGCCCCTCCACTTATGGGGGTTTTGCTATTGCTAGCCTACCTATTGGCTTGTTACAAATCAACAACGGTTCTCAAGTACTAGGTTTGCCAATATAAATGTTTATCCGCTCACTCGGCGGATTTAGGTACATATGTCCAGCGAAATCTCCGCTGTATCTGCATAAAGAGGCTTTATTTGCATTAACTCGTGCATAATCCTCTTTCAAATGCGCATAAGCACTCGTACAAATGCACGAAATTTTCATGCATTTATACTGAATTTGCCGATTTCATGCTGGCAACGCTCTCGTTATTTCTCAACCGTTTGCCATTGGAATGTGGATTGCAATTGTGGAACACCCAAAACTAGAACAATTTATGATATTTTAATGGGTTTTCTTAAGAAAAATAAGTAAAATTACGAAAAATATGAATTCTTTTATATTTTAGCTGCCTGTGAATCCATAGCAAGGCAATCTTTACGACGCGCCAGCAAAGCACGCATGCGCGTGTGTATACATTAGCGTGTACAAACAAACATTTGCACATACACACATATGTATGTACATATGCATGCTTGTGTGTATGTATATGCAGACACCAAAGAATTCGTATGCTATTCATAAACAACAACAAATTAGCTGTTTCCTAAATGCAGATAAGTGTAGTCTGTCAGGGGTAAACATCTTATTTGCATTTGTGCCACTTAATGCAGCTTAACTCAGCCTGTCTGTCTCGGCCATAAAGCTTTAAAAACTACTATAGTAGTTCGGTAGTTCAAAGGCCCATACATTTTCAGTTCAGAGCAATACACCGCAGTTTCTACTCCACAAAAGCCGTAAGTCGAACTACACCTTTTCTTATAGTACTTCAAAAAGCGTCAACAATTTTTCAGAAATCACTAAATGTACTTTAGATTCGTCAATTGTATTTCAGATACCGTAAAATGACTTCAGAATAGTTAATTGTATTTTAGAAATGGTATAATACACTTCAAAAAGTGTGATATGTGCATTTATAAAGTCGGTTTTGAGGTAAAAATTACTAATCTGAAGAAAATTTTACGGTTTCTGAAGTACAATTGACAGCACATATGAGCGCTGCCCCACTGTCGTAAAATTCAGCGTCCATGACGAAACGTCCGATAACGGACTGAGGCTGATCGACTTCGCTGGGGCCCGAAACATGGTGGTATGCAGTACTAGGTTCCAGCGACAAAAGAACCACCAAGATACATGGCTGTCTTCAGATTGAAAAACGAGAAACCAAATCGATCATGTCGTGATAGACGGAAGGCACGTTTCCAGTGTTTTAGACATGCGTGCACACCGCAGGCCAAACATCGACTCGGAACACTATCTTGTTGCAGCCAAGATACGTGCGTCTAACAGTGCAAGGAAACCTCAACGTAGAAAAGCTACAATCATAACAAACGGCCAATTTATTCGCCACTCGACTCTTATACTTGCTCTCAGAGAACGCTCTTGGAAATATTGCTCTACTTGGAATCGGCAATGTTCATGGAATATAGTGACCTACGTTGATGCTCTTGTGTGACATTGTCTAACAAGGATGCTGTTGCTCTTTTCTCCCAAATCGGCTGCTGGTCATATTCCCAATCACACTCCTCCAATGATGCATGTGGTGATTGAAGAGACAATTTCTTCTCATTGCAGATTGTTTAGACCTTCCAAGTATGCCTCCCGATTGATCAGTTCCGTCGTGCAGGTGCCGTTGTGAGGACTTAAGGAGACACCACGTGGCCTAGCGTTTTGGCACGGTTAAAAGTTTGAATAGTGCGTAACTCTTATCTTTCGCCAGCTGCTGCCGGCAAGCGAGTTGAGGACCTTCATCCTGTTGCGAATTTTGTTGTCTATCGCTGTAATGTTAACAGAGAAGGAAAAGAGCCTATTGAGCCAGCATCTTAGGGTAGTTTATGGCTGCAATTCTACCTCCTTTCGTTCGTCATAGGATAATTTACGATCGGCTTTCTTGTTCCATCGACCTCTATGCTCAGTTTGACGCTCACTCCGTTCGCGAGGCTGATGAATAGGTGACTGATATTTGTGGGTTAAGTGCCGCCCTCAAGAAGCGCTTAAGATCACGGACGTAGTTGTTTATCAGTATGTGGATGTCAATACAACTCAGAGTCAATAGAGTAGTCATAGGTGTATGAGACAATCGCAACTCCCTAGGAGGCTGGAAGAGTTTGCCGAGGTTTTAGAGAGGAAGAGAATCCTCCCTTGTGGGACTCCCTGGATATCCTCCTAGATCTTGAGATCTTGTGTTTGCACCGATGACTGTCAACCGCACATAGCTGGTGATCCATCATTTGGAACGCGTACATAGTAACGACGATGTGATATCCACAATCAGTGGCACGTGGTTCTCCATGGCAAAGGGATAAATAAATTAATTTCGCATATTTTGGGAACGACTGCTTTTTATTTATAGATTTTAAAGATGAAAAATTAGCGTAGTGATTTTCAGAATACACTGCTAGTAGATACTATTTTTGCTCTGAATATTGAATTTGATAAAAGTTTTAGGTAATTTTATTTCTGCATTTTAAAAATCGCAGCTCTAACCCAGGCAGCTCAAAAACGCCCTTGACTCTATTTATTTTCTCTACACTAACAATTAATAAAATACTTTCGCTAATTACTCATGTGTAGCTACTTAAAAAAATAGTAAGAAAAATACATAAACCACACCTACGTTTGCATTCAAATAGGCTTTCAATATGAATATTTTATTTCGGCGGATGCTTTTGTTTGATTTTTGGGGTCAGGGTTGGTGATGGGTGTTCGGTCTCAAAGGGATTAACGGTACTGACATTATGGGCATGGATTAAATGAAATTTTATTTTTCTATCGTTTTATATTTGGTTTGGGGAGGGGGAACGTTGATATGCATACGCGTCTACAAAAATCCACGAATGTGGGTGGCAACAACGTACATTAATGTATGCATGAGACGATTTCGATTGTGGGTGTGTGTATGTGGCAGGCAGCGCGTTGATATTTGATACTTTCATTGTTGTGCGGGTGGCTGCTGCTGCTGCAACAAATGAGGCAGCACTTCTTTTTTTTTGGTTTTTTGTTTGTTGCTGATTTTTTGTGATTGGATGGTGGACAAAAAACAGCTAATCTCTACATACATACATTAGAGTGCTAATACTACAAAGTATATACAATTACAATGTATGAACGGGTAGAGTAGAGTTGGTATGAGAATATGGTGAGAGGCTGGCGAGGGCGTTGGATTGTATTTTTTTTATTTATATGAAAACTTTCATCTTTAATGAAAATTGATGTAGATATTTAATTTTTGCTGACAACTTTTTGCTTAGGAATTGCGGAAGGAATGAAGTGATGACGGTGGTGGAGAGGGAGATATATGCTGATCTATCATTTGATTTGCTGTGGTTGTATGAGAGGGAGGACTTTCCACGAAATGCGGCTGGATTTCCGTTTCACACACATTTTTGTTATTTTGCAAAATTAGTAGGCGACAATACGTACGAATAAAATGGGCTTTGGATTGCACAAAATAATGTACGAGTGTTATGGGAGTGGTGGGTCATTATTAGTAGCGAGTAAGTGTTTGTAGGATTCTTGATTACGATTGATTGGGTGGACTGTTTTGGGCTGTTCTGCACTGAATTCGAACAAAATGTTGTGTGAGGGATTTGAGGTTATGGTTTGAAACACTGCGTTTGAGTTTTTTCTTTATCTTTTTGAGATGATTTGAGATGAGATGTTTCTTCGTTTTATTTAAATTATATATTGGGCTAAAATTAATTAAGGTTATTGTTTGTTTTTTAAACGATTCAAAACAAAATATTTAATATACGAAGTGGGTTACGGTTCCAACTTTTTCGCATAACGAAATGTTGTTGAGAAATAAGTAAGTGGATATTAATTTGGGTGCGTAAGTAACTCAAAGAGGAAAGTAAACTATAAAAAAATGGGAATTTCTTTCTCTCTCACTTTTTTGTGACTGTGGAAAATTGGTGCAGGGTAAGAGTGGTGGTTAGAAGTTTGATAATAAAAAGTACAAAGTTTATTAGGTTTTAAAGAGCATTCACTTTTTGCGCTTTTCAATAAATTATTACTTGCTATTGGTTTTTTTTCAATTAATTTATTACTAAATATTTTGCACATTTATTGTGAATGCACGCCGTTGGCTGCTTATAAAACAGTTCACGTACAGTGTGACGCTGCAAAATTTACAGTTATACAGTGACTTAGTACAAGGTAAACAGTTGCAAGTATGAGTTAGGTAATTTTTAGGTGATAAATCAACCTTTGACCTCAGCTACGGTGGATGCAACGAGCTTAGCGCTCAACATGTAGTTGCTTAAGTCTAACAAAACAACGCTAGAGGCTAAGCTGTTGTACAGCTATGCATTTTTTGGTATTAAAAGTTAGTGGAATTAATGTACAGCTACCATTTTTCAGAGTCTATAAGGTTTTTGTGACATTTTTGAACGCTTTTTTTTATTTCAATGTTATATAGATTGTATAATATATTCTTGTTTTTCTTTTTTTTTTTTTTGAATGTGTTATCATCATCAAAGAACCTCCTTATACCGCATAATGTTAATTCAGTTTATTACTTAGAATTAAATTCAAATTGTGAAAGTACGAACGTTACAGATTTTATTTGTTTTGATTCGTTTTGTTTTTCCATTCGATTAATTATTGATTGTTTGCTCGATTGATTGTTCGACTGATTGATTGTTTGAGCGTACAGTATGTGGTGTCTGTGTGCGTGTATTTTTGTGAATCAATTCTTTTAGTCATTAATTACAGCATACAATGTGTGTCGTGTCATTTGTATGTTGTTATTAATCTTCAATTTGCAATTCAATTCGACAAAATTGTAATACTTGAAGTTTTTTAGAATAATAAAATATTTTTCAAAATTTCTGTATATACTTAAAAATACTACAAATCAACTATAATTACTAGTCAATTAAGTTCGTATTTCATTTTTCACTTCTCACTCAAATGCAATAAGAAATTTCAAAAATTCACATTATTTTCACTCACCTCATGTTGATTAAGTATTGAGCCAATGCCACCGAATCCGGATTGCCGCTAATGGTAATTGTACGATCGGTATTGCCACCTTCGCGTTCTTCGCAATTCGAAATGCGTATCATTGCACCGGAAATTTGACGTATTTCGGCAATCTTTGTGCCACCCTTGCCGATAATGCAGCCAATCAAGTCATTGGACACGGTCATTTCATGCTGCTGCTGCTGCGTGCGACTTGTATTGGCTGTACGTAGTTGCGAACCAGCGAGTGCGGCCAAAGCTGCTTTAGTGCGTAAAGAAAAAAAATGCCATAAAGAAAACAGATTAGTGAAATTCCATAGCTGGCACTAAGTAAATGAAAAAATATTACAACTAACCTGTGGGATTGAGTCCGCCCGTATTGGCTGGTGTTATGCCAGCCAAACCCAACGCTGCCAAGCTAGCCAATGGATTCTTTGCAACCTAGCGCATTATGGAAGCACGAGTAGTGAGCGAGAGACAAGCGTGTGGGGAAAAGGAAAATAAATAACAAAAGGTATTGATTAGTTGAAGTATATTTCTGTTGTAAGGCATGTATTGCCTAAAAATCGTATAACCACTTCAGTAACTTAAAAAAGACGCACTGGTTTGTAATTGAAAGTGAGAAAAATCAAATTATTCAACACTACATTTAATACGACACTATATTTACAAAGGAACATACAAACACAATAAATACAGGGGGTTTAGCAGCAACAGAATTTATATGTAAAAGTTGGTGTTAGAATGCATTTAACAGTTAGAAAGGAACAAAGAAATTAAACTCAATAATAAAAAAAAGTTGTAGCATTTTCATGCCGATTACTTAAATGCTATTTTTAACATTTGAATATTAAATTCACCATTTCAATGTTAAGTTTAACATTTCAATGCTAAATAAAACCGTGGCTGTTAAGCTTAACATTTGCATGTTAAAGAGATGTGTACATTAGGGTGGATCGACAAAAAAAGTTTTTCCAGTCCACCCCTAGGATTAAAGATATTTTGAAGGCGATCGCAAAAAAAATATCTTTAAGCACAGAGGAAACAGTACCAGAGCACAGTGGTCAATAAATGGAATTTATTGTTCATAACTCACTGGAGCCTTCATTTCTCCACCAATTTGATTAATTTTTTTTTTAAGTGAAAGCTTATAAAATTTGCAAGAGACTAGTTGAGCACGATTTTTGATTTTTTATTTGTTTGCATTAAATTTTTTAGTGCAAAATGCAGAAAAAGTGGAAATTTTGAAGAAGCTCGATTATACTGTTCCAGTTAATACCTGTTACACAATAAAAACTAGTTTATAACAACTGTAGGGTTAACCCAAAACGAAAAAAAATTCACAAGAAAAATTTGAAATGTTAAAAAAAAATTTCCCCAAAAAAAAAATTTTGAGTTTTCAGAAAAATGTTGGATATGCAGTTTTATAGACTATTCAATTTTAGTATAATAAAGTGCAAGTTTCAAGTGGCTAAGAGTTGGCGTTAATTTTTAATAATTTTTTTCGCTTTTAATTCCCAGTTAGCATGCAGATGTGCTCGAAATGTTAGCGAAAAAAATTATTAAAAATCAACGCCAACTCGTAACCACTTGAAACTTGCACTTTATCATACCAAAATTTAATGATCTATAAAACTGCATATCCAACATTTTTCTAAAAACTCAAAATTTTTTATTTTTATTTTGGTGACAATTTTTATTTAAAAACATTTAAAATTTTTCTTGTGAAATATTTTTCGTTTTGGGGGAACCCCACAGTTGTTTCAAACTAGTTTTTGTTGTGAAACATTTGTTAACTGGAGCAGGAGAATCGATCTTTTTCAAAAATTAAAATTTTTCTGCATTCTGCACTACAAAATTTTATGTAAATAAATAAAAAATCAAAAATTGAGCTCAACTAGTCTCTTGCAAATATTATAAGCTTTCATTTAAAAAAAAAATTGATCAAATCGGTTGAGAAATGAAGGCTTCAGTGAATTATGAACATTAAATTCCATTTATTGACCACTGTGCAGTGTTGTTAGAAAAAAATATCCATTTAGGACTAGAATCTCCAGAAATAAAGGCTATAAAGGGCTAAATAAAAAATTTTAGAGATAAAAAGGGGACCGTTTTATAATTCATGAATTTAACTTTTTTTTATTTATTTAGGCCGATAGGCATATACAGTTTTCATCCTAAACAGCTTAAAATTTATAAAAACGAAAAATTTAAAAATAGATATATTACGACTTCATTATTTATACGAAACACGCATTAAAACTTAAAATATATCTGTAACACCCAAAAACATACAGTTGCGGTCAAAATAATAGCACCAAAATTCAATATAGTATTGTTTGCAACTTATGTTTATTTATTATTAATTTTTTTAAGACGGGATTTTCAAGAAAAAACTGCATTTTCAACAAAAATTTTAAAATTTTTCTAAAAAGAGAAAACGTTGACCCCCTAAAAATTTACTTAAAAAAGTCGAAACATGTATTTAAATTTATTCATTCAAATCTGAAATTTTGCAAAAAAAATTGTAATTTGTAATAGGAATAAGTTAATCGAACTGCAAGCTTGTCTCTAAAACTGTAATTTACAGTCAAAAATGTTAGTATGGCAACGCTGACAGTAAGTAACTTTACGTTTACATGTTGATGTACAAATCGAAGTTAACATTTTTTGGTCACTGTTATGAGCAAATATATGTACAGTTTCAGCCGATTTCAGATTTTGGTAAAGTAGCAACGAAGCCGTCGTTTTGATGTGACCTGTTTTTTTATTCTAAGCTGAGACAGGCAGTTAATCGAACAATTTGCCAAGCTTTCTCATTTAAGTCACTAACTGAGCTTGATTTTCCATACAAAATTTTAATTCTTGATTGCTAGATTAGTGCTTAGTTGAGTATAAATCGACAAATAACACTCAGATGTTCGTTTAGGTTCCTACAAAGAACGTAAATCTATAAGAAGGGACAAGACGTTATAATTGTAGCGAGTGTGAGTAACAGGGGCGTGCCTTCCCTTTTTCCCAAATACGTTTTTGGATTGGATGAAAAGAGAAGGCACGCTCCTGTTACTCACACTCGCTACAATTATAACGTGTGGTCCCTTCTTATATATTTACGTTCTTTGGTTCCTATTCATAAGCAAATGACAGCTGATCAGGGATGGAAAATTGAATTTTCAAATGTTTCCTAATTTGCGATATCATAACAACGTTGGGACTCAAATTAAACAAATTGGGTATAAAGAGCTTCGTTAGAAGAAATCTCTTAGAGCAGTTAAGAGATAAAATCATGTTTTAGAAAATATGATTGACTTTCATCCGAGTTCTTCAATATATCATTTTAAAACGAAATATTAGCTGTTTATCCGAACAGCCCCGACGCCATACGATTATATAGTAAGAACATGAGCTGCAGTAACTATTTTTTTCGAGATGTGCTTTCAACGATACTAAACTTCTTCTACCCATGAACCGATTCACTTTTACTACTCAGGTATTTCATTGAGAAGCGGTTTTGTGCACAAGACTCTATCGCCAGTTCCTGCTTTGGTCCACCAGCTTGGCGCAATCAACTACAGTAACGTTTCTTCCGTACCAGTTCCTGCTTTGGTCCACCAGCTTGGCGCAATCAACTACAGTAACGTTTCTTCCGTACCACTTACATATATGCCACTTCACAAAGGAAAGAGGCTATTGGACAAGTGGCCGACACCAAAAAATGCAAATAAAAATACGAAAGGATTTCCTGAAAAGTTACTTAACTACGCAAAACGGGTTGCTTGTACCGCATGTTCTTTCAAATTGACGAGGGAACGATGTACCTAAATAAGTACACTCTTTTTAATCACTGTGCGTGAACACCGAAAAGCGGTAGCTCAGTTAAAAAGTTAATCGACAAGATTAAATTTCTGTCTGTATTTATTATTAGCATTCAAATTTAAAAAACATTAACATTATATAAATATTTGCATGCTGGCCTTAATACTTCAGTGTTAACTTTAACATCAAGGTGGTAGGCAGCATGGATAGTAAGTAGTGCAATCCACACAGAGAAACAAGTTTTCCTACGTCAACTGATTACGTTTCTCTCAAAAAATGATATGGTTATAGTTACATTATTTGGTTATAATTACCAAATCTTGTGTTGAGAGAAATATATTGGAGTAGCTCTTTTCTAAGGGTATCTAACTTAAAAAAACGGATGCACAGAAAAAATATTAAAATACAACACTTTTTAAGTGTATTCATTCTGATATATCGAGAATACAGATCGCAATTAATGCAGTTCGGGTTTCCAGAATAAGGTCACTTAAAAATCGCTTTAATTTCTTTGTTTTTTATTCACAACAGGCTATTCAATTATTATATCTTCTGAAATCAGTAGCATAAATGCTATCGAGCGTATTTTGCTTGACCACTTTGTATAATTTTATTAATTTCTCATCGTTACGATGAAATATCGATGGTCCTCTGCAATAACGACACATCTCATAACTCAAAAAAAAAAATCAAATCCCTTACTACTGTTGAGAGCCTCATGTCTCCAGTTCCTGTCTAATGCATGTATTATCCTTACTTTTTATTTTGGTAATCCTTACTACATACTTTAGTAAGTATTAGAAATGGATTCGACAAGGATTAGACACATGAGTCACTTAACAGTAGTAAGAATTTTTAGTTTTTGAGTTTAGAGTTGCGTCCTCATTGCAGAGGACCAACGATATGTATAAATGTTGTGCTTAAGATAACCAGGATATTGAAAAACGATGGAATTAATTTCTAAAGCAGCAGTGAAGTGATTAGAAAAAAAACATAAGCAAAATAAACATGGAGTAAACTAAAAAAATCAAAAAGATATAAAACATGCGCTACATACAGAGGTGTTATTGTGAAATGGGAGGTATAGCCTCAACAGTTAAGAACAAGAAGTAGAGAGCACAGATGCAACTCAATGTCTTCAGAAATTTGTAGAAAAATATGGCCAAGTAGTTGATAGCAGCAATAAAAGATTGAAAATATCGTAAGTATGTATGTAGATATGTACGTATACAATGTGCTTGTGCAAGTAGTTCATCACAGAGCACATTAATAACTGGGATTACGACTAAGTACAATACAAGGGTAAACTATGGGGAACAGGTTACATTCCGGGGTATACAACGACAGGAGCATTCTATTTAGAACACTTAGAAAAAGAAATGCGCATAGTTAGAAAGGAATGCAAATACATGCATCGAATATAGGAACATAGATACATACAAACTTGGTACAAAACAACAAATTCATAAAGGTAATGTACAGACATACATACATACTCATACTAATGAAAGAGGGAAGGTGCACAGAATGCAGGATAGTAGAGGGTAGATATATAAGCTGTGAAACAAATAAAGAAATTTATGCTTGATTGCGAAAAATGCTTTTTTCTTGCATTATAAAATTCAAATATGTATGTATTTATTAAAATCTTAATACTGTATAACAGTACTTCATTCCGGAAATACACTATGCAGCAAGTGAATTGCCGCGGCGTATGAGTAACATTTAGACCTTTGTAAAGGGTGGTTAAATTTTAAGGGCCGATGTTGAATGTGAACCACACCTAAACGTCAAGTTTTTTTCTGCATTTCATTTGACATTGCTCAATTTCAGACTTACTCAATTTGAACATGGAAAGATATACAATCGAGCAACGAGTTAAAGTTATTCAGACTTATTATGAAAATGGGTGTTCAAATCAAAATGCATATCGTGCACTTCGTGCACTCAGTGGATTCGTCAATAAGCAGAATTGTCGCATTTGGGCGAATGATAATCCAAGAGTGCTTGTCGAAAAACCAATGCACCCACAAAGAGTGACTGTTTGGTGCGATTTATGGGCTGGCGGCATCATCGGGCCGTATTTTTTCCAAAATGAGGACGGTCAGGCAGTAACTGTGAATGGTGTTCGCTGTCGTGAGATGATAACGAACTTTTTATGGCCCGAATTGGAACATATGGATGTGGACGATATGTGGTTCCAACGAGGGGTGCCACTTGCCACACAGCCAACGAAACAATGGCTCTTTTGCGCGACAAATTCAATGGCCGTGTTATCTCACGTGGTGACGATGTCAATTGGCCACCAAGATCATGTGATTTGACACCGTTGGACTACTTTCTTTGGGGTTATTTGAAAGAAAAGGTGTACGTCGATAAGCCAGATAATTCGGCACATTAACGGCATAGAACCTCAATTATGCCTCAGCGTCATCGAAAATTTGGACCATCGGATGGAGGTGTGCCGCCGAGGTCGCGGCGGACATTTGGCCGATATTTTGTTCCATACATAATTGAACCACACCATATTAT
>JAPVRG010221390.1:0-16593 GCA_029783565.1 Rhagoletis cerasi | reverse complement strand
CAGCTGTGAAACTAGTTTTTATGCATTTTTTAGTTGTACATTTGTGTATTTAATTTAAAAATTTTTAGTTTTAAGTAACTTTTTATAAAACTTATACCAGCCTTATGTTTTAAGTAGTTTTCGAATTGCCAAACGTTTTGCTCTTCCTTTTTCTACTATTCAGACTTTTACTTTTCTATTTAGTATATTTCAATGCAACGAATGCAACGAATGCAACTTATTGTCGAGGTACTGGCATTCCTTTTATTTACCAACAAGCAATGACAAGAAAATTCACAAACGCTACTATGGGAAGGAGATTTTAAAGTAATTAATACTAATTATGGTTTCTGATTCATCGTGAATAATGTGATCTTTTTATTGAAAACCCCCGACGGCGCATCATCAAGCAAATACAAAGAAAAAGAAAATGGCTACCAGTTTTATAAAAACTATCAGAAATAACAGTAAACAGAAATGGCAGAGAAGCACCAACAATTCTTTCATTTTTCTAAAGAAGAAGTAAAAAAAACAGCAAATGTCGAGAAACCACCAAAACCAAACAAAAAATTCGGACTCACTTATCAATTGAATATGAACGTAATATTATTCAGAATTTGATTAAGAAAACTAGAGAACGACCGAACCTCGATTTTTAAGGCCGAACCGAACCGAACTTCGGCCAATTTCGGCCGAAGCCGAACCGAAGCCGAACCGAACATTTTCAAGGGCCCAAGTAATAAACAAGCAATGACTTTTTAAAAATGTAGTATTATTTTTGATAAAAAAGCAAAAAATTTACATTCTTTAGTTTCAATCACATAAATTTCAGAAAATTTCATACTTACATAAGTATTCTTGTAAAAATAACATAAAAAACTTGTTATGGCATGTGTACATGTGGTAATAATTCAATAATTAATGTTCGGCCAAAGTTCGGCTTTTTTTTTTGCCGAAGCCGAACCGAAACCGAACCGAACTTTTGTGGCCGAACATGGCCGAAGCCGAAGCCGAAGTTCGGTCGTTCTCTAAAGAAAACTAATGACGAAAGAAGAAAGTCGTATCATGAAAGAAAGACGTAATTTGTTTCTGTTCTGTAGCCTTGCCTTTGGCACTTTCAATATAGAAAAATTTCTTAAAAAAAAAAATAATAATACAACAAATTGTTAAATAACATAAAAAAGGGATATTCTTCATGGGGCAATATTATCAAAATTGTTTAAAGTACATATTATCCGAATAAAATGACCCGAATAACAGGACTGATTCAAAAGTGTTAATATCTGATATGCTGAATACCACTGATCGTTTCAAACTATATTAATTTTTGAGCATAGACTGATTTTTTATCGCATTAATGCGATACAGACTACAGACGATGAAAGTATCCAATTGTTAGGGTTAGATCGCGGAAACAAAAGTCCTTGATCGGGTCAAACCCGAATTATTACTATACGTAAATACAACCGGTTCTAAAAAGTCGTAAGGGCAGTTTGGTCCCCGGGTACTAGTAGGGCGCAGTGGATGAAGCAACAGACCACCGCCTTCGGGACAGGTATAGGATGCTTTCTGATGTCGCCTGAACACCACCTATGCAGAGGCCTGAATGCTCCCCGTCAGGGAACATACATACGTTCATGCTCAGCCAGCAATTGCCGTTCGGCTGCTAACGTGCGGAACACCCGAACAAATACTTGCTAGAACCAGTGTCACCTCATATGCACGTCAGAAGTATCTCTGCGAACTGACGGACGAGATACATATTTACATCGCACAACCTCTGGGCCCGACGTTTCACAGGCAGGCCATAAACGACCTTCACCGAGACACAATCACCACCTTTCCCTGGGCCTACAGTTTGTTGAGTTAGACAACAGCAATTGATAAACTAGTCGATTCAGGCAGAGCTTAGTAGTGCCGCCATAGCAACGACCGTCAACTCGGTTTCATCTCAAAGGATAAAAGTCATTGGCGGCCAAATTTGGGGAATAGGCTGGGTATACAAGCCACCAATATCGACTCTCGAAAGGGATGTTTTGATGGCCATTGTTCGTTTCGAGTCGATTCACGGCATTTTTCTGTACCAAGTTTTTTTCATCTGCATACGTATATGTTTTTTGATTTCGAACGAGGTTTGAAAAGTTTTTTAAATTTATAAATTCGAAATAGCCAGATATAAATAAAGTGTATGAAGTACGAGGGCTAGTTCCTAAATTTTTTGTTTAAAATTTTTTTCTACGATCATATTTTATAAACTGAACAAAAAAGATTACTTCTTACTTCGATAGCCCATATATTCATTTGAATACTATCCAAAGTTGCTCGTTGCTATTGAAATAATCTACTGTCCTAAAAACTGTACTACACATATTTTAAGTTATTTCTTACTTCCACTGTCTATTTGATTTGTCTGTTTTGATTATTTCATTTTTCATATTTTAATTAAAAAGTCTCTTGATTGCTTGTTTAAAATTTAAAAACGTTGATAAGTACACAATTGTTTATCTTAAATATTAGTTTTTCTTGTAATTTCTATTATTTTTTTGTGAAAAAAAAAAACATTCAATCAAAAATCCCAAAAACTGCAAACGAAAAAGATTATTTACATTTATACACATTTGAAACCAATTTTTAAAAATTAAGACAATGTGGTCACCACTATTAGTTCGTCCCCCATACTGCTCACCCCCACCGCCGCCGCCGCCGCTAGCAGCAACCATCATCACCAACACCTCCTCCAGCAACAACACCAACACCACCAAAATTCTGTTGCTGCCGCTACATCCACCTACACCACAACAACCACCACAGCCACACCGCTCACCAGCATCAAATCTGAGCTTGACGACGAGACGACGAAGCACATTATCGTCAACGGCGACGGCACCACAACAACGCTGCAGACGCAGCCGCAGTCTCAGCCACAGTACCATTATATCACCACCACCGGTGAAGATGGACAAACGCCGACGACGATCGTCTTCGAGAACTACAACGGTGAAGTCACCGAAGTCAATGGTGGTGGCGCCACAACGATAATTAAATTTGAGGGCGAAGATAATGAATATCAAGAGTTCCAAGTGATAAAACATGAGCAGGAGGAGGGCACAAATGGTATTAATAATGATACATCGTCACTGGAACAACAACAACAACAGCAACATCAGCATCAATTGCACCAACAACCGCAATTCACCTACAAAACCATAATAAAACAAGAAGAGGATATGAATCAAACTATGACAGAAACGATTACGGTGCCCGCCGGTGGTGTGCCGGCGATACCACCACAAAAACAGAAGCGCAAGCGCAAAACGCGTTTGATTTCGCCAGACGAGCAGGGCGAATATTTGGAGAAGATGTCGGTGCGCGGTTTGGACATACAGCGCTATGAGCATATCATTGATGGCGTCGCATATTGTCTAGTGTGTGCCAAGAATGACGTTTACAAGACATTCAAAAACAAGTACAGTTTTCAACGTCACGCCTATCTTTTCCACGAGGGCGAGAATCGTAAAATTTTCGCATGTCCCGTTTGTAATAAGGAGTTCTCGCGTCCTGACAAGATGAAAATGCATAAAAAGGATAAGCACGGCGATATACAGGCGCCCAATTGCACACTCACTCCAGCGGCCACACCAGTAAAGCAAGCGTCCGACGGACCGCCCGGCAAGCGCTCGCGTTCCACAAGCACGCGCTCGCCACGTTCGCGCAAACCACGTACCAGTGCCGCCAATACGCCAGCCACCAACAACAGTGGCAGCGAAGAGAATGAAGTTGAGGCAAAGCGCAAGCGCCTTGCACAAATTGATAGCGTTTTGGATGTGGTACAGCAACAGGCTGCTGGTGTAATGAACGATTCGCATGCGCAGACTGCAACCGTTAACATACAACTGCAACAGCAGTCAGCCACCACCACGCAACAGCATGCGCCACAACAAGTGCAGGTATCACAGCAGCAGACACTGCCAGCCATCGATTTGAGCGGCATGATATTGCCAGGTGGCGCGCAATTGGCGCTAGCCAATCCCGGTGCCGCTTCTGCGCTACTGCACCAGCAACGTGTCACCCATCAACAGCAGCACCAACAGCCACACGCATCGCAGCAACATATCGCATTGTCTGCGCCTGCAGCACAGGTGTTACAGTCGTCAGCAACAGCCGCCACTGGTGCTGGCGCCGCCGGCACCACGCTCATCTATTCAAATCAAATTGATTTACAGCAGGCGCTGCTGCAGCAACAGCTGCATGGTCAGAGCATAATGATACAAGATCAGGCTGGCAATTTGGTGCCACTGCAATCGCTGCAGGCGCTCAATGCACTCGATGGCACGCAAACGATTTACACCACGCAGCCAGCGCGACATGCGCCACCGGCACAACAGCTGCTGCAGCCGACGCAGCAGACATCCGTTAGCGCGCCGACGAGCGCTTATCAGACAGCACCGCAGCAGCACATACAGTTGCAAGCGCTGCCGACCGCTTCGCCGCAAGAGACTATCATCACAGCAACTTCGCCCGCTGGCCAGCAACAGCAGCAGCAGTTGAAAGCAACCACGCAGCAGCATGCCAGCAATGTTGCTACGCAGCAGCAGCAGCAGCAACAACAACAACAACAACAACAGCAGCAGCAGCAGCAACAACAGCAGCACTATGAGCTTGAAAATGTCGCCTACTTGTCATCGACTGCCGCGACACCTGCGCCCCCAGAACAACAGCAGCAGCAGCAACATCATGTCATTGGCACTGTACAAAGCTATCAGATACTAACGCCCGACGGATTGCAGAGCTATCCCACTGCTACAGCGACAACAACTAAGCTGGAACCTGGCGATATGGCCGAGCTATGTCCCTATACTTCGATGTCCAACACCACACCACATTACACATTCACGACGCATGCGGGTCACCACGGCACGACAGCGGACACCCAGCAGTTGCATCAGCAAGTAGTCGGCGCTACAACTAGTCATACCCAGCAACAGCAGCAGCACCAGTTGACGGCGGGTGGAGGAGGCGGTGGCCAGCAACAGCAGCAGCAGTCACAACAACATCATGTGCAGCAGCAGCATCATTTCATGGAGCTGAAGAATGATTTGCTGATTAAGAGTGCGGCGGATGCATACGCATTGGACGCGAGCTCTATGTATCACCTGCCTTTCTCGCCGTCGTCGATGATTAGCTCGGTGAACGAAGTAAATGGAACGTCGCTGCTAGAAACCAAAGAAATTAGGTAACAAAAAAAGGTTTATATTTTTTTTTGTCTGTGGTACTTATTTTTTTGTAAAAGCGAAATTTGCAATTTTCGTAGGAAGATAACAGTAAAGTATGTATGTAGTAGTAATTATAGCGTAAATCAACTGATTTTAATATAACTTTTTTAGATTGTTGTTATTGATTACAGCGCTGCGATTGCCTGACTGCCTGCCAAAACAATCGCCGGCGTGTGTGCCAACGCTAACATGAGAAAAAAAAGAGAGCAAATGTGTTCTACTGAATAACTTTAGAACACGTTTTTTAATTTTTTAGTATCAATTTTTTACTGTAACGCTAACCAAATATAAATATATAAATATGAATAAAAGTACAAAAACGCTTTGTATTCTATTTAGATTAATATTACCATTGCTTTTACAATTTATGTATGTATGTGATGTTGATTTTCAAAATAAGTAAACAGATTTAGTTTTCGAAAGTTGTAATTATTTAAATTATTGTTTATATAGTAATTTTGTAATATTTTAATTATGTATATTTATTTATTTTTTCTTTGTATGTGCAATGTAAAATCAACAAAGCTGTAAATCTCAAGCAGCATACATATTACAAATAGTATGTATACTATTGAAGCGTTGAATTGTTGCTGCTAATATTTCTGCTACTTACACTCTATTACACTACACTTTAACACACTACAAACATTACACTAGAAAAAAAATAGTACTGCTATCTGAATCTACATAAGTATGTGTAAAAAAAGTAGAAATTATATTTTTTTATTTGTATACACAGTAATATATTCAAAAAGAAATCAGTTTTTAAAAACTCATTTAGGCCGCTTCCAGATACACCCCCACACCGATACACCCAGGGTTCGGAAACATTCACTCCAGTTTGTACGCGAACGTTTCATTATTCTCTGATTCGTTCTCGTTCTCGAACGAGAAGTATAAAACAAATCCTGATCGTTCGCGTATGTTAGGCAGAAAAAATGGCCGCTTTTGTTCCTACGCGTATGTAGTGGTTCTATCAAACAGCATGCGTTCATATATGCTGCTATGATTTGCATCGATACGTTTGCGAACGTTCACTGCTGCGATTCACGTTCATAAGTGTATTTAAGTGCGAGCGATGTGGACTTGTTTTATGCTTCTAGTTCGCGAACGCGTACGGCACTGAGAATGTTGATATGTACGATCATAAATGAATTAGCCGAGTGGTAAGAGGTGCGAACTTCCACTCGGTTGGATCTACGATTTAGCAACATCCAAAATTGCTTTTAAACGATTCTTATGAAGAACTTAAAATTTTGATTGCAAATTCTTACTTCAAAAATACTATTGCACAATTTTTTTTTTTAAATTTGCAAAACACGTTTTTACTATTTTCACTGTTTTTAAAAACCACTATTTTCGAAAATACCTGTTTTAAAGAACCAAGCCCTGCTTTAGAAAAATGCGGAACCCCGTTATGGGTTTTAAAAACGTTTTTTTTTTTGAAACTCGCAACTATCGAAAACCACTATTTAAAAAAAGATATTTTGAAAACTTTGATTTTGGGAAAAATACCTGCAAGCCGCTTCAAAATTGTTAAAAAAAACACTTAAAAAACAGCTTAGCTTGAAGAAAATAACAGCAGAACACGTTACGGTATTTTTTTTATGCTCTCGAGTGTAGACTTAATTTTAACTTTGACTGGAGGAACTGATACAAAAAAATGCATTTTGAAGCCTCCCATATGCTACAAAATATCGTTTTTTAATGATTGTTTGGCACCATACATTATTATTATTTTTTTTCTTTTTTCTCTTGTAACTTTTTTGTAACATATCTTATGTCTGTTAAATTTTATAAATTTTAACATACCAAATTCATAATTTGAAATGAATGTATGTATGTGTATATTTCATAATAACGCCTTTCGCAGTTTTACTTTATTTTCACACTAAAATACGTACTATGTTGTTCATTAAAAGCTTTTATTTACTTTCACCTGTTTGTAATCAAATCTTACAACAAAGTTTTAACCAACTTCCCGATGAGCTAGAGACTTGAAACTTTAAACTTAGTTCAGAACCCGATGGCAATCCAATATGAAAGATTAATTAATCCGCCAGGTTGCGCAAGTGTCGAGATATTTAAAAAACCCGTATTTATGGTCCGATATGGTTTATTTTTGGAATGTAATATTACTTACGTGGAAGGAAATAGCTCCACAAAAAAATTGAGCGGGTAGGTGGCGCGTGGGTCGAAATATTTTGAAAACCTGCATTAACGGTCCGATTTAGTTTATATTTGGAATATGAAAAGAAATGATATCACAAATATTTTGCCGAAAGGTGGCGCCGGAGTCGAGACATTTGCGAAACCCGTATTTATGATCCGATTTGGTTCATATTAACGTGTATTACTTAAATGGAAAGAAATAACTTCACAAAAAATTTAGCCGTTAGGTGGTGCGGGGTCGATATACTTTAACTTTATAAATTTTTTTTATTAACAACTAATAAGAGCTTGTTTTAATTTTGTTTCGTTGGTATATTGGTTGAAAATTTCGATTTTATTCTTGTATTTTTTCCTGAGTCAAATTAGGCTTAAACTTTACAGAACACTCGAAAAATTTGCTGGTTCAGCTTTAAATCTACCAAGTATCTGTTGAACAAAATATTTTGACATCCCATATTTAGTGGCATTAACTGTTTTTGAGTTTGATATTTTAGTTTCACCTTAGTAACTGATAAAACAAAGAGTATTTTTTCCATTTAGTAATTCTTGGTTTACTTTGTTTTTTTTTATGTTCTAATTGATGCATATATTTATTTGTATTTTTTTCCATCCAGTAATTATATGTAGATATGTATGTAATTGTTGGTTTACTTAATTTTTTTTTAATTAATTCAATTGATGCATATTTTATTTTTATGCTATATGCAATTGCAATTTTCTTACAATGATTAATTTAATTACATATATATTTTGTTTAATTTTTTTCTTCTCTTTTTTTCTTGATTTCATTTACTTTTTATTAAATACAAAAATGTAACTGTTTGTAACGATCGATTTCAACATCCCATTCCCGACTGTGATCAATCAACCAACAAACATCTCCCGTTACCAAAACTACGCACGCACACACATACATTTGTACATTTCCACGGTTGAAAATGAATATAACAAATCGAATGAAATATACATATGTGCAGCTATGATATCACCGAGGCGGTTCTGTTAGCGCTATAATAAAGCGCGTATCAAATGCCGCAAATGGAGGGATTATCTATCTATAAAAAAAGGACTCGGGATTGAAGAAAAAGTATGAAATGGAAAAAAAATTCTAAATATTTTAAGCCAAAAATAAGTTAATCTTTATGGAAGCTAAAAAGCGTAGAAAATTGTGCCCGTAATATCTAATCGATAATAAAAGAATCGTCATAAACTTGAAAAAGCCGCGATCAGCGATTTGCTACATTTCAGTACGCGCGCCGCTTAACATTTTAGTTTATATTAAATTTATTTTCAAATTCTTGCCAAGATTTTGCTGCATACTACTACTTCTACTACTATCAATAAAATATGTTACCAAAGGTATGTGTTTTCTTAACAAAAAAAAAAAAGTTAACTTCCTTGCCTTCGTTTTTTGTTCGTATTATTGCTTGAAGCTGTTGGTATTTTTCACTTTCTAGTATGTACTACTGTCGGTATTGTTTTCGCTACAGTTTGCCTAGTTGTCTTAGATTTTGGTTTTGATTGAGATTTGGATGTGCGAAAATTTTGTGCTTGGGAAGTATGTGCATCTCCACTACCATATCTGCGCATGCGAATTGCTTCTAAAAGCAAGCAAGGCTGGTATCGAATCACTCCTCCGAATCCTTCGCGTTCCCACTTGTCAGCGCTCTCCCGTGAAATGTGTGAACATTTTTCATTTGGACTTTAGTTTATATGATGCGTGTCAGCACCAGGGATGTATTCGCAATTTTTTTAAATTCTAAATTTACTTTGAAGATTTATGAAATAGTTGAAACTCGGCTAATTTTGTGCGAAATTCATACGACTCTTCGTTTGTAAGCCCAATGTTTTGTCCTTTCCCGCTTAGGGCTGTATTTCATTGTCATTAGAACTTTTTGAAATTTCTTTTCTGAGCATATCATTTCCACACTTCCTTGCATTTCTGAGATGATAATCTTAAAAGTTTCCCAATTTTTTTCAACGAAATCCGATTTTTATATGAAATTGAAGTCGGTTTTATTAATTGCTTAAAAGTTACTTGTATTAAATAGCTTTTTCATTTTAAGCAAAAAAAAATCATATACCTACTACATACATACATATGTATTTTTTATTTTTCACATTTTTTTTTATTTGTTTTCCATAAACCTAACAATTCATACTAGGGAATGCGCATTTATCATTTTCACATTTATCCATGCCAAAGAAAGATATGCTTTTATTAGTATGTATGTACGTTTGCAAAAAAAAAAAAATTAAACTGCACTTTAAACATTTAAAAAGCTTTAAATTTTCCTTCATAAACATAAATACAAATTTTATAAAAAATATATGTAATTTATGCGGTATTGTTAAGGGAAAAAACATTTTCGTCATTGTTTTTACAAAAATAAACTTTCTAATAACCTTAAAATATAAGGCTGGGTTTAATTAAATCTACGAGTTTTAAACAATTTTTCAAATTAAGAATTTTAGTGTTTTCCTTTTGCTCCAATGCCGCTAAAGTTACATAAAATAAACTAGTATTTTTATAATGAATAATCCGTTTATTTTATTTTTTGTTACATGTATGTATGTATACACATCATTTATTCAAACACACAATATTCTATTTTTTTTACCCAACACTGTAAAATCTAATAAATTGGGGCTGAGAAGTCGATTAGTCAGGAAAGTTATTTTTGAATGAAAAAAATTTTGCCTCAAAGATTTTTAAAGGGCCGAATTCTCACTGCGTAGTTAACCACTGACATTTTAATTTTTAAGAGGAGGGGCAACTATTGCGACGCCTGACCTTAAAAAATTCACCATTTAAAAAATAGCACAATTTTTTATGCCCGGCGACAAAATGCTCATCGTGTGCCCGCACACGGATTAAACTATTGTTAAATCTAAATTTTTTGTGGAACGAATTTCAAATTTGTATGGAAAATTTAGATTTTTCGAAGTTGTATGATATGAGCCGACATGAATTTCCATAGTTAACTATGCGACTGAATATGAATGCATAGTTAAACTCTTGTATGCGGTTTAGTTAACAATGGTTTAACTATGTACTGTGAATTCCGCTCTAAGATTCGCTAATAAGAAAATAGTCACATTTGAACGAATTGGTTATCCTAGTTTTTTCTTTTTTAAATGGAAGTTTCCTTCTATCAACTTATTTCACCGTTCGCTAATCAAATGTGCTAGTTCATCAAAATAACGAATAATTTAAATTTCTACTTGACAAAAAATCGATTTCCAAGTGTTGCTTCTCTTTTTATGGATTAATTAGCTGATTATCGAAATATCGATCAATTGATCGCTCAGCTCCAGTTTAAAAATCATCTCATTCGCAAAAGTTCATAAATTAGTATGTACATTCTAAATAGGTATAAGATTTTGTGTTTTCCTCAAAACAAAAACATCGAAATGGCTTAAAGTTAACTAATTTATTTTTATTGTCTTTTTTCTTATTTTTTACATGATAATTAATTTCTGCGCCTGTGTTTATATTGTGTCTGTATTGTTGTGTCTACCTCTTGTGTTTCGTCCACGGAAATATGTATAGGTTTTTCTAAAAACCAACCAATAAGCAATACCAATAACCAAAACGAATACAAACAGAACAACAAAAACAACAACAAGAACAACCAAAACAGTCACCATCTAATTGACAACACGAATTTCCCCTTCCAACAACCAACACTACCACCACCACCACCCCCCTTAAAACGAAAACTTGGCAGACCACCAAAATATCCAGTAAAAACACTTGATTCATCAGAGACCCCAACTAAGCCAAAACCTATTAGAAAACCCAGAAAAACAACATCTGCACGAACACCAGCAACAACTCCCAAAACCTCAACAACATCACCATTACCATCATCACTGATCGCATCTCCCACAATCAGTAAAAACGCCATACATCATTCTTCCAGTCGAACTGCAACAGCAACGCCATATTCATTATCAGCTACAGCAACAACAACTGCTAATACACTAAACGAGACCGCTACACAAGCCATACATAGCACAACACCACCAACAACCACACCTACCACAGAGCCACAATGTAGCAACAACAACAACAATAGTCTAGCAACCAACTGGCCTCCAACGCCTCCACCATCGACCATGAATAAGCCTATCAATATGGGCATCATTGGTGGCGGTGGTGGCGGCAATGGCAGTGGCACTAGCTGCGGTAGCTTTGGTGACAAGCACAACAACAAGAGTCAAGTGGGCGCAGTCACCAGTACAGGCAATGGCGGCGTTAATTACACCTTCAACAACAACAATAATGCTGCGAATAGTTTCGTTGATCAATTTACTGATTTTGTTTTGAGTGATCGCTTTGCCGCAAAACTAACCACTACAAATTGCTTTTCCTCCTTTCAAAAACCATCAACGCCATCCGCTTCTGTTATACTACCACCACCACCATCCTCACAAACGTTGGGATCCTCCACGCAACGCAGAACTGTCGACGCCGGAGGTGAGACAGGCAGCACCATCGTGAGAAATGGCAACAATACGGTCATCACCCGCGCCGCCAATGGCAGTAATAATAAAAAGAAATCGACGATACTGCCGCGTACAGTGCAACTGCTAGTAACGCGTCGTCCCATCATCACCACAGCCAGTAATAGTAATGCACATGTATTTGCTGCCACCAACACCAACGCAGCCGCAGCACAAACAGCTACTATTGTCACGCCCGGCGTGCTAAAGATTACATCGACGGCGCATACAAACCAAAACAACAACAACAGCCACATTTTGCATACCCCTGCCGGTACCGAAACGGTGGTCATTGAGGAGGAAGATGATGAGTTACTAACAGCTACAGCAGCGGCAAGTGGAGACGATGACTCGAATTCAGCCAGCGCAACTGCTATGTCGACGACTACCGCTCAAATTTTACGCAAATTCCGTATACCCAAAGGCACTGCACTTACGGCAAAAATGAGCACCAGCGAAGCGTCAGACAACACGCCAGAGGCGCTGATATGCAGCGCATCAACATCACCCGCGCCATCGCCAATACATTCCACTACCTGTTCGCCACCACCGCCTGCGGATACACCGAGCTCTGTCGATTTGGTCGAGGAAGTAATCGAAACAGATGAGAACTCAACGTGCCAGTCAACCGATGCGCTTATGGCGGCGGATACCACCACCACAACAACCGATTCCATAAACGACGAATGTATGACGGAAGTCGCAGATGACGCTGATGCCGGCACAACCACCACAGTTTTAATGCCAGTGAGTAGTAGTGGTGGCGTGTTGACAGGAGCGACCGCAACAGCGCTGCCACAAATCCAACTGCAAACAGTGCAACCGAATGGCACGGTTACCTGCATTAACTTGCCGCCTAATACGATTCTACTCACCGCTCCGGATGGTTCTACTATACTCGCAACAGCGACGCCGCAACAGCTGAGCAAACTGACGCAGCAGCAACAACCGCAGCCACAAGCCCAGCAACAGCAGCAACAACAAATTATTGCGATACAAGATTGGAATGGTAATGGGGGTGGCGCTAACGTCGATAGTGTAAGTAGTATTGGTGGCAATACCGCCACTGTACTGCAAGCGGTACAAGCGGCTGCATCACATCACCATCAAGCAACTGCTACAACGCAAACGTTGCTGCTTACCGCCGATGGCACTGCAATACCACTAATTCAATCGGCACCCAACGCTGCCACGAGCGCTGCCGGCGGAACTTCGAACTCGGCGGCGGCAGCAGCAGCGGCCGCAGCGCAAATTGTCGCTGCTCAGCAGGCCGAAGCGCTGAAGGCTCAGGTGCTGGCGTAGGGTTTGGCCGGTGGCCAATTAGGGCGATTTTTGAACAATGCAACAATTTTACCCACGACGTACTTTTTCTAAAAGCAAAGCCGTTATAGCAAGGTAATGTTAGTAAGAGTTTATGAGTATTTTGTAATTTTAACTTACATATATATGTGTGTAAATAGTTCTAGTTTTATGTACGAGTATGTTATACATAATTGATTTGGCAATGAAGTCCTTTGTGTTGTTTGTCTTAATTAAAATTAGTAATTCACATAAATATGTTTTAATTAATATTTCATTATTTTTGAGAATTACATTTGCGTGAAAATTTCAAAATCAATATCTCGAAATATATGTAAATCAAAAATCGCTCCAATTAGCCGCTAAATGAGCGATTCTATATTGCTGAAGAAATAATATTTATAGCCTACGCTCGCTGCTTGTAAAATAATTAACAGCTCAATACTTAATTATCATACAAACACAAATGCATGCATGGAATTGGAAGGATACGTTGGTCGCGTTTAGTGACGAAACGAAATAATTGAATATTTTAGTGCATTCTTAAATTCGGCATATGCTAACAATCCAAGTTTAGAAAAATGGAATTTAAATTTTTTACTAAAGGTTTAATCAGTTTAGACTTAACTTAACGTAACTTTCAACCAGCCTGTTATGTGGAAAGTATGTACAAACCATTTAAACTCGAAAAATTTCATAGTTTTTTTTAGTTTATCGAAAATTGAGTTAAGTTACGTTAAGTCTTCCTAATTGTCCCTTAACAGCTACATTCATATAAAACAAAATTGATTTAAAATGCTTCTTGAATAGAAAAAAGGTATGGTCTATCAAAATTTTTTTGGAGTTTTTAATATTTCATGAATAGGGCCATTTAAATTCTTTATAAATTTAAAAATATATTGGAAATGTAATTTTTAAAGAGTTTTAAACTATTTTGTTTACGAAATCCAATTTTATTTTGACTGAATAACTATAATTTCCGAATCTTGCTAAAAGCGTTTTATACGTAGAGCGATGTTTCCTCGCGAGCAGAAAGCTACATTAAAACTTAACTTAAGGGGGGCTCGGGGTCTAGCGTCAGTGACTTTTGACTAATTTTTAGGATTTCTTTACAAGGAAACAAAAGAAAAAAAATTATGTTTGGCGATAAATAGGCTCAAAGTTTTAAGTATGTATTCAGACTGGTCATTCGTAATCTGCTAAAAAGACTATATAACCGAAAATACCGTCAAACCAGAACAAAACGTTGACACTATACATATCGAGAACTAACCACCAAAAAAAAAAACGTAAGCGAAATTTGTTTCAAAATTTTCCCTTTGATGCAGAAATGCATTTAGATGCTGTAGGAGAATTTCTGCATCAAAAAGAAAATTTTGGAAAAAATGTCGCTTGCGTTTTTTTGGCAGATAGGGCTCGATATTTTCAAACACTATACATACATATGTATGTACTTTAGAAATAACAAAAAGTTGATTTTTTGAAAGTCTACATAGACCACCTTGTCACTTCATGACTGCGAAAAAAGATGCGTAAAAAAACTTCGGCGAAGAAAGACGCATCAACTTATTTGCGTGGTCAACTAGCGGGTGTAACAGCATATAAATTTTCCGAAGAGTTTTTAGGGAATGATGCTGAAGTGACAGTCCTTGGCCAGATATGAATCCATGTTTAAGCGCTTTTCTCCGCCGTCAACTAAGTTAACGCTCTTTTTTAAGCGTCTTTTTTCGTCAATATGCTTTTTCGCCGTCAAAACACTCACGCGTCTTTCTTCATATGTAGTGACGACCTAGTCTCCTTAAGACATGTTCTACATTTTTCGAAAAAAAAGTTTAATTATGAATAAGCATTTTTTAACTATCTCTAAACGAAAATTCGATAAACTTTAGAACTAACCTAGACATATTTCCCACCTACATATATTTTCGATTTGTTTTTATCATATTTAAATTAAAATTTAGTATAATTTTATGCCTTCTTCACAAAAGTTTTTATGAGGTCAAAAACTGTCATGTAAAACTTTTGTAATTAATTGCATAAAATGGTAATATAATCTTTTTAATTTAGTGTCAACTCATAACATTATTGTATGCTTATGCATTACATATCGTACCAAATATTCAAAGATATATGTAGTTCACAATAAACTCAAATACAAGTTTTCCTCATATAAATGAAGCTTTTGCTTTTCAAGTTGATTTTCCAAATGTGACTATCATATCCTTTCAATTATTTCAACCATTTTGTATACCTTGAAAAAATAACAAATATGCCACGTTGTAAATTGTAAGTATGTAATCTTGAATATAGATTTCGAATCAAATCGCCACAAATTAGTTAAGCTAGTTTTTGTCCCATCAAAAAAACAAACTAATTGGACTAAAAGCAAACAATATACCTATAAATGAAGTCTTAATACGAAATTTGGAGGAAAAATACAAATTTATAATACCATACTCGTTACATAACCAAACTACAAATATAAATGATTAGTGATAGAGCTATATTATACATAAGTATGATTAGCAATATGTTCGTATGTATACATATTTAAATAATATTAAATAATACGAAAGAATGCAATTCAATTCATAAAATGAGCTATTGATATTTAAGTATAAACGAAAGTGCAGAAAAAGATAAAACAGTTACTAAAGATACGTCGACTTAGCATAAGACCGTAATACCATATATATGTATGTAGATGAGTGCATGCACTATAATTTTTATTTGATTATTGTGTTCCAAATGTATGTACTTAAGTACATATGGTCTATGTATTTTAATGTATATGTGCTTTCGCAAATGCCATACAAAAAAGTTTATACTGCACCTTTTTCATATGAAGCGTTAATGTAGCAGCTTGTCGGGTAATAAAGTTCTTTCTATAGCAGTCGAATATATAGAACAAGCCACATAATTTTCTTATACATGCCTACATACATATGTTTACAATGCAACTAAAATTATCAGCCGCATTTTTAAAACTGCAAAAAAAAATTTATTCGGAACTCACTGTCTCCCTCTCAGCTTGCGGTTTTAATGGCTTTTTACGTTAAGCGGTCGATGTTTTCATTGATGCAATATTCAATTTCGGTCAATTTTAGGTGTCAAATCGAAATAGCTGACACACTCCACCAAGAAACGGCTTGCAGCAGTAAACAGACATGCGCCGATTAATGCCCGGTTTCACAGCACAAATCTTGGCTTAGCCAAAAAATTTAAGCCCAAAGAATTCCTCTTGCAAACCTTCTAGACTCACCCGCCACACTTCAGCCTGTTGGCGCTCCTTATAGATTTACGTCCTTTGGCTAATCACCATTTCACCATGCACGATTACTCAGCTTCAAATGGTGCTTAG
>JAPVRG010221387.1:0-12005 GCA_029783565.1 Rhagoletis cerasi | reverse complement strand
TCACAATAGTATATTTTTGACAGCTGAAACGCTTTGTTTACAAATTGAGCAAATTAAAATAAAAGAAAGCGGGTTTATTACAACGTAAATAAACTAAATAGTGTGCTTATATGTAAATTTGTGAAAGTTAAAATTAAGTAAAAAACAAAGCGAGTTGATAAAAACTTGTTGAAAATGAGATATTTTTCCACTTTTGTGCCGCTTGAACCTATGTGCAAATCCCTTTCGGGAAATGAAGATTTTCTTCCCTAATTTAAACCAGCCTTTCGAGTGGCTTTTTAGTATTCACGACCTTAAACCTGCATGAAACTAATAAAAAGTGTTTAAAATTAGTGTTTAGGCACCAAAAAGTAAAAAACAAACCCAAAATACTTACATTTTTAACAATTTTCTCACACTTCGCTAAAGCATCGAAAGCAAAATTCTGTTCGACAGAAAATTCGATACTCAACGAAAATTTCGACAGAGTTGCATAGCTCATAATACGAATTTCAAATCGAACACAACTCATAATAAGGGCCATGGTTTCAACTAGACGAGGTCTCATGTTACACAACGCGATCAGTTATGGCTTTATTGAGCGAGAAATTCTCAGGATGCGTAATTTCGAGATTTAGCTATGTGGATAAACCACATAGGACCTGCGATTAAACGCCTTTGGATACATTTTTTTGAGTCTATGCAAACAATCAAAAAGATTTGGAACAATGGAGGGGCAAGATAAACACGCCAAGGGTGGTTAAGTTATTGTCCCGACTGTATGGAAAGTTATCGAAAACTAGCTCTAAAGGATGTGTTTGAAAATTTTAGTTATATTGTTTTCCTCGTACAAAATATTTGGTGACTCAACTGGTGTCGTATTGTCTTCTGTCTGAAATGGAATTACGCTTGAATAAGATATGAGCTAATTTAGGTAGAAGAAAGCCTGAGCGAGCTTTTATAGTGAGAACTTGTTTATATTTAATTAATTAAAAGTTAATGTAATTATTTTTAAATACTTATTGTTATTTTTTCGCTAATATCTTTCTTTTTTTACATTTCAGTTGCTGCGAGTGGTAAGTGTTTAATCATCAATTAAAAATAGTCTCACCAAATCATTTATATTCCCGATATTTATTACCTGCCTATTTTCTATATACATAATATATGTGCATACATACATATATACTACATGCGTATATAATCACTAAATCATCAAATGTGTGATATGTAAATAAGTATAATAATTAAGCAAGAAAAGATCACACCAAGTGGGGAAGCAAAAAATAACTGAATAATTAATAGTACAGCATAAATTCTCAAAAAAAAAAGATTAATAATAAAACACAAATTAGCTTAAAGTTAAGCGTTAATGACAATCTATGTCCAATTTGTACAAAAGTAATTTACACGTTACCCTAAATGGCAAGAATGCCAGATTTGGAAATGTTTCACGAAAATCATAAATTCTGCTATCTTAATGCTGAAGACGCGCATAAAATTAAATCGGAATATTATAGAAACAAAATTTATATGAAATTTAATAGAAATTTTTTTTTGTACATATGTTTTTATAAATTTTGTTGCATACCTTAAACGTTGACAGGGCGTAGGTGCCGGATTGGTTAGATTAGACCTTGAGTCGCTCAAATTCGTTGTAGAATTGCTAAGGACTTGCTGATTGCTGATCGCGTTGTTCATATTGTTGCTGCTAATATTTTTGTTGCTGCTGGTTGATTTTATTTTATTGCTGTTTTTGTTATTTTTATTGTTGCTGTTCGGCTGTTGTTGCATGCCGCTGGTCGTGTGGCTTGAATTTTTATGACCCAAAGCAATCGCCGCCGACGACATTTTTCAAGAACAAAAAATTTATATATTTGCTAAATCTCTTCAAAGTTGATGTTGACAATCTTATTGCTTCGCTTTTTTTTTGTTCTCTTTGCAAGCGTCAAGTGTGTAGAATAAAATATGTTTTCTTTAAAAATTACAATTCCCCACAAAATATAGTTAGTTCATTAGCTTTGCAGTTTTCTAAAATTTTACGGTTTGTGGCTTTTGCTTGGATTCACCTCACCAGCTGTGTCGCCGTGGGCCGCAGACACGCGCTGCACGCTCCACGTATGTACTCTTAGCGATTAAGCGATTTTTTGTGCTCACTTTTGTTGCTGTGATTTTGGTGATCGCTGTTTTATTATTTGATTTGGGTTTTTTTAATTTTTACGATTTATGTTTTGAGCCTTTTTCTGAAATTAATTTGTTAACATATCACCTTTTTTGGTGCACTTTTATGCGGTTGTCTTTTAAATTGTCTGTTTGTTTTTTGCTGTTTTTTCTTGCGCTTGTCCCACTTCGAATGTAGCAATGTTCGTTTTAGCGTTGAGTTCAATGATCAGTGATCTTGAATAGTAATAAATACTTGTGGATTAGTTATAGCGTTTATGGTTATAAAATATGTTAACTTAATTATGGCATGAAAAAGTTCGCGAATTTATATTTATTGATGGTCTCGTTGTAGTGGAAAATTGCAAGTTTAAACTATGTTCGCCAACGTTTTTTTCTACAAGCATACGTACAACCAAAATTGAGAAACAGCACTTTAGTGTTTTTTATATATACAATGAATATGTGGTATTTGAAAATAAAGACTTTTAAGCTATTCAAATTTAGCCATGATGCGTTCAGCAAGAGCGTGTTATTCTTTGTGTGTGACTATGGATTGTGTGTCACGTACTTAGTCGAGGGCTGATGTTGTCACACAAAGGGGAGGTACCTACAGTTTTACGCCGACTCCGAATGGCGATAGTATATTTATGAGAAACTTTTTCATGGCAGAAGTTTGCCTTTGCCTGCCGAGGTGCGACCGCTGTTAAGAAAAAACCTTTTTTCCCCATTTCTTGCGATGTTGCTTTAACCAGAGCTTGAACCCAGACCTGCGGAGTGGAAGCGCGCACTGCTTACCACTACACCACAGCGGCCGCATAATTCATTTAAATAAATCCTGGATTAATGGAAAAGGATTTAATGAAAGTACGACCATCTTGAAGGACGCAATACCTCATCTTACTTTCTAAACTTGTTTTAGAGAGGGCCATGTCCCCTTAGGGACTCACACGTAGTTAAAGTTATTGGAAACTTTCTTGATATCCAAATATACCAAACCCATAAAGCTTAAAATAAAAAAAATAAAAAGGAAAGAGTCAAGGAAAGTAACGGAAGATCCCAAAAAATCTCACAAAATCACCGAAAGTAATCCGAAAGATCCTTAGCAAAAACAAAAGATCATGAAAAATCTTTAAACATTCTTTAAAGTAAATTTAAATTAAATAAAATTCTCCGATAATGATTAAACGGTCACAAATTGTTCATATCTGGCAATGATATTATCAGTTATGTTCTGTTTGGCTTGCCATACCATTCTGGATAGACTCAGCGCCATTTTCACCTAGTCTGGTTAACGCTAACTGCAGGTTAATCACCGTTATCGACGTGATCGACTCCATAACATATGATAGGAAGTCGATAAGGTTGATAACGACGTTTAACCTGCGGTTAGTGTTAAACAGATATGGAGAAAGCGGCCCTAGAGCCATTTATTTCGAGAAAAATGAGCTGATTCACCATCACGCGCAAGTATTCCAGATATCTTCATCCACTTCATTGAAAATTTTACGTAAAGATCTCGACTTAAGACCTTCTAAGATCTAACTGATGCAGAAATTAAAGCCGAATAACTATAATTTCCGTTGAACGTTCGGGCGCAAAATCAACTGGAAGTCAACTCACTGCACTCAATGCAATGCGCACATATTCGACGACAGAACTCGATTAAATTGTCGAGCTGGAGCCAGTACATATCGCCATAGAGTAGGCAGCCAATCGTGCTCTCTCAATCTTAGAAAGAGACAGCTTTGGCAAAGGAAAAGTTTTATAAAATAGTGTCATGGAAAGGTTTACATTACAAAAAGGAAGCACCTAAGAATTATATAATATCATAAAAAAAGCATGTTACATAATACTCTTGCTCACAAGTTCTATTAAAAAAAAAAAAAAAAGGGAAGTATATATGGCCTATCTGTGCCTACAGGAAATTTTCGAGCATTTTTCAAGCGGAAGCCTACGCCACTAGTCGGTGTACAGAAATTAACTTACTCAGGCGGCACTTAAGGCTCTCTCATCCTTTGAGGTTAATTCATTTCTAGTCCTTTGAGTGCATCGAGAAATGTGGTTTCCTTGCTGAATACACTAACTCGGCTACCAGGTCACAAAGGAACAGAGTCGCGGACGCCTTAGCCAGGAAAGAAGCGACCTCCGCTCCCCCAGGGCCTGAAACATTCCCTGCGGTAGGTCAAAACACGATCAGGAAAGAGCTCAGGAGAAAAAATAATAGGAGTGAGAGAATAATATTCAAAAGCTGAATCAAGAGGTACAACATGAAGAGATATAGGCTTCTAATTAAGCTCCCTTAATAGAAAGTCATAGGCATCCTTATAGAGCTTTACAGACTAAGGGGTCATTTGTATAAGATAACAATTTGGCTAAATAATTTCTATCACTTTTGTGACTCACGTGAGTCTTTGTATTTGCTTCTTAAGTATGACGACATTTCGAGGCGATGAGAGAAAATTTTGGCAAAACGTAAGCCATCTCTCCTTATTTTTCAGTTAGCGCTAGCAAAAATAAGGATTTTCAACGATAAAAACTTTTTTCCGCTACCCTTTTTATAAACTGTTAAATATAAAAAATAAAAATTTCAAATAATAAAAACAAAAGCCTTGCTGCCCATTCAATTTACGTAGTGAAGGTGCAAGTTTGAAGTTGTTAGGAGCTACCGTTGCTTTTTGGCAATATTTTTTTTGTCGTAGGTGTCCCTAATTTTTCCCATATAAGAAAACCGTCTAACATACTTGGTATGGAAAAAAATGAGCGACACCTTCAATGGAATATTTTTTTTTATTGAAAATTCTTATTTTTGCGCCACCAGAAAAATGAAGATAGAGGCATGAAATTTTGCTTTATTTTTTTTGTGAACGACAACGAAATTTTCATATGGGACCGAAAGAAAAAAATAGTAATTTTATTTTTTGACACAGTCTAATATCTATCTGTTTATCTATCTAAGACTATCAATAATCGAACAAAAGGGTACCGTAAATTCGTAATTCAAATGGCATGGGTGTTTTGGTTTTTTTCTCCCAGATTAGTAGAACTGTCTTTGTTAACTATGCCAAACCTGCTCGCCATCTGTCAACCAGCTGGTTAGGTCAAACAATCTTAGAAGTGTTTAATGATTTTTGCTCCAGAAATGATGAGTTTTCTTAAAAAACAGTACCATCAACAGGTTTATGTGGATATATCCTATCCTGTAAATACCAGGGACCGAAAATAACAGTTATTTTTTCAAGAGTTAAACTTGGCCAGCTATTTTTTAAATCCGAAATAAAAGCCCTTTCCGGATAATAAACAAATGGCTTACCCAAATTAAACAAATTTGGTATCGAATTAAAGAGGACTGAAATAGCTTTTAAACAGAAATAATGAATGAAGGTTACCACCTCCATTTAAATTTTTTTTTATAATTTAGTACAAAATAATTTTATATACCTGACCCAATGTTTGTTCTATGGTAATTAAATAACATTTTTTGTTGAAATATGTTTCAAAAGGTTGCTTTCCTGGTTTAGACATTTAATTTTTAAACATGGACCGCAAATAATCGTTAAATAACAGGATTTGTATTGTCTTGATCAAAAAATAACCGTTATCTTTGATTTTTATTTTTTATTTTTGATAATTTTTAACCGTTATAACGGATACTGCTTTTTTATGACCGATTCAAATCTTTTATGATCGAAAAAATAAAAATCAAAAATAACGATTATTTTTTGACCGAAAAAATAGAAATCAAACTTTAACGAATAAATTATGATTTTTATTTTAAAGATCATAACCGTTACGGCCCCTGGTTTTAAAGCTATTTTCATCTTGTTTAATTTGATACCAAATTTGTTTTATTTGGGTAAGCGGTTTGTTTATAATCCGGAAAGGACTTTTATTTCGGACTTAAAAAATATCAGGCCAAGTTTAACTCTTGAAAAAAATAACTGTTATTTTCGGTCCCCGGTAAATATGGTCTTGTACTCAAATAACTTAATAATAAAACACACATCATCAAAATTTGTTTGGTGCCCAGTACTCCACCAATTTACTTGCACGCACACAAAAAGTGTATTTAGAAACTTCAAATTCCATAAAACTTTGCTTCAAAGTATGAGCAGTTTACAGCGAATGTCAACAAGCAATTAACGCTGGCTCTAAGTCTAGAAACAAAAATTAAATTGTCAAAAATAAAAATCCACAAACGTTTTCAGTTACCAAACACTTCACACAAATATACGAGCATTACTTCAACAGCTTTAAATCTTTGTTTTTGCCAGCGTATTTATTACAAAACTGTTGCCATAATAGGCCGGTGAACGTTAGCTATCTGACTTGGCAATTAACTCCGTTTTTGGGTGTTGTGTTAAGAAAATCTCACGCAAGCGCATAAGCTGTCGGTTGCTTTTCCACTACAAGTTTGTTGCTTAAGTCTTTAGTTTCTGATTTTTGTTTCTCTTAATATTTCGCTCATGCGCCTTGTCTGCTTTTTTCTTAATAACACGCGCACACACTTCAACACTTTGCCACCAAATTTGGTAAGTTTTGCTCAAATCTTTCGACAGTTTCAATTCACTCAAGCTGCATTCACTCCGCCACTGGGTGTCGCTGCAGGTGGCGCTCACTATTTTAATTTAATACAAATTAATGTACTTTTTCCACAATTTCTTTGAGTGCCTAATCTGAGCCACTTGATTTACACTTGTAACACACTTTATTGTCCGTTCGCACATGTGCATCCACACTGATTTGTTGCAAAACTGATTTATGTCATCTTCATCGACCGCCGTTGGATGGGCATCAAGCCAAGCTTAGATGGATGGCTGACGCTGTTGTTGTGATTTGCTGGCGGAAAGCGTCAGCACTTGCCAAGTGAACAATTAGTTCTACACGTCACATACGCTGCAGGAAGTCATTTGAACTTGACGTATTCATGTCCATGTCAATGAAACGAGAAGAGAGAAGACGACAAGAAAGCAGAATGCATACAACAACGTAGCCGTCGCCACAACAACGACGCTGGCGGCCGGCTGTTGACTGCTGTGTTGGCTATGCTGGCTGTGCTTTATTCGCAATACTGGTAGCATATCAGTTCATTCCATGCCAGTGTCCCCTTGCTGCCGTCTGCCTTTCTGGATTTCCTATCCATTTCGATTTATATTACTTAGCTTCTGTTGTTTTATGCTCATCTTCATCATCATTATTATCATGGCGAGTTGTGCTTTTTTTGCATTATTGTTCTCCTTTTTTGTCTTCTTTTATTGCTGCAAACTGAAAGCGATCACATATCCTTCTACGGATGTGCGCTTTGGTATTAATGACATCTACGCGCCACAACGCACTTCGTCATGGCAGTGATCTGCAAACTTTTTTGGGAGTAAAGTGCTTTCAACAATCATCCCGGTTCAAGCCAACTGTGTGTATGAGGTCGATGTAGGCTTTGAAACTTACTGTCGAGAAATTTGAGTTGGACTCAACCAAAAAAGGTCTCTTGGGTAAGGAGAAATCTAACCTGGCTTCTGCTCTTACAGTTTTATTTGGCAGCTGATCAGAACGTAGCTTGCACCTAAAGACTAATAGCCTTATTTATAAAAAATAAAATAGCTTTAAAAAAGGTTTATGAATTGAAAAATGTATGAAAACGTGAATTTATAAAGCTTTTTAAATTTATGTATTTTATTTTTTATGAATAAGGCCATAAATATTTCAACCACCATACATTGTAGTTCTTGTAGTTCTCAACTTCATTATGAACTGTTTTCTATAAGTAGGGTGTTGTTTATCTTATCAAAGTGCAAAGTTTCCAACCGACAAAGTCAGTCAGCCGTTGAGCGTGTGTGATTATGATTTATGTATACCTGCTGATAAGGCGACAAATTTCATTATGCGTATGAAACAAACGAAGTTAAAAATTTCACTCAATATTGCCTTCCTCTACATGCTTCACATCCATATAGTGCGCCTAAAAGTTTGCCTATAAGGCAAATATCCTCTTGCTCGATTTTCAAGCCACATTTTAAATGAGGTTAAGCAACACCACCAGCTCGTTAAAATAGAGAAGGACTCTCCAAGCTGTTCGATGTCCAACAATGCTTCTCTCAACTCGACCTCTTGTAGTTGAAGACAATAATAAGAACAGCCTGGAAAAATCACTCAGGAACACTTTTTCATTTACTAACGTTTGCATACGATATCGACACCATCGACCTGAACAACTGCGGCGTGAGACGAAGTGTGTCCTACTATCAATCAAACAGTCATCGCACTCACGAAAACATTGATAGTTATAATTTTGAAAAAAATGTGTACTTCGTTCATTTGGAAACCAGAATTTACACCGAATATAAATAATATCAGCCTTGAAATTGAACAGAAAATCATTCTTGCCAACTATTGCTACATCATACCTTTGCTCATTCCTGATTGCAATTACTACAGAAGACGTCATGATGAGCTCTATGAGCTTTACAACGCCATATGTATGCTTCACACGAAGTGCAACAGATTAAATACAGTGTATTGTGAAAATTAATCCAAAAAACCAGCTCTGAAGACAACTTACGCGATGGAAAGAATCTACTGTACATACTCTTATTATGTAATCACTCTTACTTTCTCCCCTTATTTAAATCGGATCTCCACTCGAATTCAGTGTTATATAGTTCCTATCATTTTTATACGCCATCCACATTTGTCTAGTTTTGACTATTAATTTTTTACTAATTAATTTTAATAATTTTTTTTATGAAAATATAGTTTATTCTTTAACAAACCCCATATTATTCAAGTTTCAATCTTTGTGAACTGTTTCAAAAAATCAACAAACTATCTTAAAAATTTCGAGCTTTTTCTTAGATAGATAGATAGAAGTACGATTTAATAACTAACAAGTTGATTTTTTTTATATGGTGAAAATGAGCGACCCTTCAACAAAAAAAAATGCCAAAAATCAACGGTAAGTCCTATCTAGCTAGCTGAATAAGCTACAAAACTGCTTACTCAAAATCTATATAAGAAATGTTTGATTTTTTTTAAATATTGCACAAAGTTTGAAACTTGAATTTATACGGTTTTTTAAGGAACAAACTATATTTTTATAAACATATAATTAATATAAAATAATAGCAAAATTAATAGTTAAAACTTGTCAGTACGTGGGTGGCGTATAAAAGTGATAATCACTGTAGTTAATTGAGTTCTGTCAATTTAAATTCCAATTCCGAAATACGCCCTCTAATTACACTAGTCGACAAATTTTGACGTAATCCCGTTAACCTAAGAAAAAAATGTGTTCCAAGCTAATTTTGGGTCCCTGAACACGAAAACAATACCCATTCTTTTTTTCAAAGAAGCGTTTTCGAGATTTTTTTGAAAAACATGTTTTTTGGTACCTTTCGCAGTTATTTGTCAATATCTTTCGAAAAGATTATCTACTCGACGCAAGCAACCTACCGTTTGAAAGGTATTGATGCGCCCTTTGCAAAAATATATAACTTGTGCAGATTTAAATAAAACTTATTACAGTTACTAGCGACCAAAATCTAAAAAAGTGGAATTTTCTATCATTTTTGAAAATTACACATTTTTAGATGCTTATTTTTAATTACAAAAATTTTGTTTAATTTTTTTTCTCAAACCTGAGTAAAAGGTAAATCATTTCAGTAAATTTGGAGTATAAGATCATCCAAATCGGATAAGAAATGTAAATTTTACGGAGCACTGAGTAAAAATTCCAACTTTGTATTTTTCACACAATCACACTTTTGATCGAAAATAAGCTATTCCCCTTGAATTTTTTCGTTTGTGTTGGGTAGAATCTTCTTTGCGTCCAGCAGTAAGAAAAAAAGAAAAAGAAAAATAAAAATTAAGAAATTTAAAAAAGTTGAATTTCCGCCCAAAAGTGTGATTATGTGAAAATTAATAATACTAAAAGTTAGAATTTTTACTCAGTGCTCCATAAAATCTACATTTCTTATCCGATTTGGATGATCTTGGACTCAAAATTTACTGCAATGGTTTACCTTTTACACAATTTTGAAAAAAATGTAAACAAAGTTATTTTAATCACAAAAATAAGTATTTAAAAATGTGAAATTTTCAAAAATGATTGAAGATTTCACTTTTTTTGATTTTGGTCGCTAGTAACAATAATAATTTTTATTTAAACCTCCACAGATTATAAATTTTTGCAAAGGCCACATCAAAAGATATTGACAAATACCTGCGAAAGGTACCAAAAAACACATTTTTCAAAAAAATCTCGAAAACGCTTCTTTGAAAAAAAGGGTTTTGTTTTCATATTCAGCGACCCAAAGTGAGCGTAGAAAATACTTTTTTACAAAGGTTAATATTTCGTGTAAACTAGTGTTATTATACCCATTTATGCCTTTTATATTAGGGCCTGTCGTTAGGATTTTTCTGGTACCGGTTGGAAGTACCTATTCCTCCGTTTGTTGAGGTGGAATTTTATTTATATTTTTATTTTTCTTTCAAATAAAAATATAACACTTGCATGCGTCCAATCTGCGCTTTACTCTTATGAGATTCCCCAAGGCATCTAAATATCCCAACATTTCAACTCAGTTCCTTGATTTCTCCAACCTATTTCGATTTTAAAGCCATGAAATTATAAAACAAGAAACCATATTCTAGTTATTTTTTACCTAATAAAAATTATATTCTAAAATTTTATTTAGCTTGAAACCGAGGTTTTTTTTTTATTAAAAAATCGGCCTTAAGCTCAATAAAATTGTAGAAAAAGGGATATTTTTCTATTCATCCTCATGATATTTCAAATTAAAAAATTGCTGCTTAATAAATTGTCCGAATAATTTTATTTCCATTCAAAATCCTTGGACTATCAGTGCATACCCCTACCAATAATTTCCACAATTCGACCTAACCAGCAGAAAATAAAAAAGATTCAGCACCACCTGTTATGAGTGTATGTAGCCTGTTCGGTAGCGGGCAAAAAAAAAATTGCTAATACGTGTCCTCAGCTCATAATATGTAATAAACCACATTAAAGCCAAAGTAGCTGTGGCAGCCGAGCAAGATGAAGCTATGACTGCTGCATTTTCTGTCGATTACTGGCAGCTACTGACATTTCTCTGCCGCAATTGCTGCTGTTGTTGCTGATGGTTGATGTCGGAGTGTTGTCTCGTCTGCTGGCTGTCATTGCTGGCTACTTTTCTCGTTGTTGCTTCCGTCACTGATCAGACAACGCAAAAAGGGCCTCTGTGCAATTGGCAGCTGTTGCTCGTCTCACCATACATGCATACAAAATTGTTGTTATGATTGAAGTGCGTTGCGATTGTACACAGTACACCACATTGATGAGAGGGGTAGCTACATATCACGTATTGCAAATGCAATTCCGCTTCGCAATGAACGTGCTACACATTTCATTGGCATACATTGGCATATATTGGTACTTGTTTTATGCTTTCATAAGTGTTCATATAAAATACCAGCAAAATATCCGACGTCATTCGCGGTGAACATATTTTATAAAAATCAAATATACAAGCCATTTATAACCGAGGTAAATTTTTATATATAAATTAGCTTTTAATAACAAAAGCACTATTTCGAATTAAGTACCACCTTAACTGTTTTATAGGCTCTTAAACTAAATCTTAGAATCAGATTAAAGCGCTTTTGAAGTTTGGAAAGTAGGTTTCTAATTCTAATAAAAAGGGTGAACCATTTCTTTCTTTTTAGCAGGGCTGTAAACCGCTCTAAAATTCGGTGCGGTTCGGTTCAGTGGTTCGAACCACTTAGAAAATACTTGTACCGGTACAAGAACCGGTTCATGAGTATCTCTGAACCACGGTTCGGTTCGGTTCAAGTGGTTCAATATTTTTATACTA
>JAPVRG010221382.1:0-14258 GCA_029783565.1 Rhagoletis cerasi | reverse complement strand
ATAGACTGGAGTTATAGAAATAAATTATCTCTTAATATTAATAAATGTTTCCATATGACAATTTCTAAAATACAAAATCCAATAGCCTCCGCTTATAGTCTTTCTAATGTTCAGCTTTCTACTGTCGATAAATTCTTAGACCTCGGGGTTGTTTTTGATTCAGGTTTTTCCTTCGTTAACCACGTTAACTTTATTGTACCGAAGGCCTATTCTAACTCAGCTTTTCTGCGGCGCCATGCTAAGGACTTCAAAGATTCCTATACCAGAAAAACGCTTTATAACTCTCTAGTTAGGTCAAAGTTGGAATATGCATCAATAGTTTGGAATCCGATTTATTCCACACATTCCCATAGAATCGAAAGAGTTCAACGAAGATTCATTCGCTTCGCTCTCCAACCGCTTAATTTTGTAGAGCCTTTACCGTCATACGGTTCCAGGTGTATGCTCATAGATTTGAAGTCACTTGCTTCCAGACGCACTATTCAGTCCGTAATGTTTATCTACGACATTGTTTGTGGTCTTGTCAATTGTCCTGATCTACATGAGCAGATAAACTTTAATATTCCCAACAGAGCACTGCGCTTTCATCTTCCGTTTTATGTAAAAGTCGCCAAATCAAATTACCATAATTTTGCTCCTATTACAAGAGCTCTTAATGAGTTGAACAGCATCTCTAGAAGCATAGACTTAGACTTCGCCCTTCCTAGATCTATTTTTTTCTCGAGACTTATATCTTATTACCAATAGCTTGTATTTTTGTTTTCTTCTTAGTTTTTAGGTAGTTTAAGTTCATGATTGTACCTCTAGTCTGTAAGGTTTTGTAACCATAGACTCAAATGAATAAATGAAATGATCTAGTAGGAATCAGTGCTGGTCTTGAATTTTCGGGCCGCACATTTGTCTGCCGGCATTCAAACTCTTCGCACTCATAACTTTCTGCCTCTCGTTTCTTCCTTTAGAATACAAATTACGCTTCCTTCCTCTTCTCCCGTGAGTTTAAACAGGATTGAGAGTCGATTGCGAAATTTCTCGGCTTTCAATTGTGACGGCAGCTTCTCGACGTCGTGGCTGGCGGCTGCACAAAGGCGATTATGTAACTTAGGCAGTGATCGGAAAACAATTTGGCCTCCTCAGATGAAACGCACGTCATGAACGCTCAAAGCATATCTTCCGTCTATCACAACGTGATCAATTTGGTTGTTGTCTTTTTGATCAGAGGAGAGACAATTGGCTTTGTGGAAGTTTCGATGCCAGTGCCGGACATTACTGAAAACCATCTTCCATGCGGGGCGCTTATATGCTTTTTTAAATCGCTTGTAGAATTGCTCTTTCATCTCATTATCCATCTCGGATTGTGGCAATTTGTTCATTGACCTACGGGAACCTGCAGAAAAGGCCTAATCAAATAATTAACGTCACGCCTTTCATATTTCATGCAGCCATCTCACGCCTACCGAAATTCATAAATTGCAATGATGTTAGCCTTGGATTCCTGGAACATTTTGGCATAGAAGCCAACCTGATAGAAATGCATTGCCTACTTATTTGATGGCAGCGGACACATCTTCCTGTAAATTTTTACTTGTATTTACCTTAACTCGCTAGGAGCTAACCTGTCGGTAGGTGAGGTAAGGTTCGAATTTTTCATTTATTTTGCCCCCTTTGACCTTTAGTAGAAAAAGGATGTGGTTATATAAGCTGCTTGTGAGAGTGCTTAGTTCACGCTCTCTGGCCGGGTTTGTGCGAGCCGTTCTTGTGATGTAGAAATGACCGAAGTGAGATCAATCAAAGTAGTTGAAGAGAAGTCTTGCTGGTTACACCCCTTTCCTTCAGTGCCAAAACATGTTTTGGAAGAATAATATAAACATGAACTTTAGGGCATAATCCAATTTAGATTAGTAAGTTTTGAACACCCAACGCTACTTATTCGACCAAATACTAAGCCTCCTATACTCGTACATACATACATATGTACATATGTATATTTTGTAATATTTAATAATCGACTACTCTTACGAAGCAATGGAAAGATGTTGCAACAACTGCGTGTGCTGCTTATAAGAAGTATGTATGCACAACTATTTGTATAAGTATGTCGGCGCATATGTGACGAAACAATATATACAAAGCACTCGATGCCATTGAAAATTGGTCAACCAACTGTAACGCATTGGGCAAGGCTCTTCAATGAATGATCAGGCGCATCTCATATAATACTCGCAATAAATATTGTTAAATGTTTATTCATTTCGTGCAATTATGAATTTTATGAACGACAACGTTCAAGCGATGAGTAACTCAGAATTTTCGGTCGCCATTGTTTGGGTACCTCCCTATGGCGTATGACACACTTTTTAAATTCAATTGCTGGAGTCGCCGCCATCGCGAGCGCTTGTTTGCATGTCAGTCGAATACGCAGGAAATGCGAGTCACACTGCCATCAGCCGACTTGCAATTTAGTTGTGAACTTGTAAAGTTGTGATTTTTCTAATCAACTCTTTTTTTTTGGCAGTAACCGCAAATGTTCAAAAGCATAATCGTGGCTGAAGTCAATGTACGCCATTGGACAGGGGTGACAGCGCATATCTTCTATGTTCACACAAACTAACTGAATACTTACTTATTTAGATTGGAAATGTAGTGGATTTACCTTAAACGAAGCTTTTAACGCATCGCGCTCATTTCCGTGTGGTGGTGTTGTGGCCAAAGTCATTTGTTTTGATTAGGCGCCGCGGTCGGTAAACTCAAATCTCTGCGATTGCGACAGCCACACAAATTAAAAAGACAATACTTTTACTAATAACAAATTAATGCATTAATGCGAATGTACACATGTCATATGTATGTGTGCGTGTATGTATTTATAGACCAGCTTTTGTGATTAAAACTATTTTGGGAAATATCAAAAATATGAAGCAAACGCGTCCAGAACTGACCTTGCCTAGCGTTGCGAGTGGTGTCGGCATTGTTATTGTTTTGAGTCGGCGGTGGGCATTGGAGCGTGGAGCATGCGGAAAGTCTTCATCGTGCAATCATCACCAGCACCCAGACGGTCGTAGCTACAATGAAATGTGAACATCGAAACAAAAAAACCAAAACCAAAACTAAATTTTGGAGGTCAAACACGTGGGAATCGCACCAAGTCAGTTGCACAAAATGGCCAGAACAAAAGCGGTGATCTATATACTTATATACATACATACATACATTCATTTAGAGCAGTTGTACATACTACATACATCAGCACAATAATTACATTCCATTAAATTCAAGTTCAATTATTTTTATTTTTGTGTAATACGATTAAACACCGTTATCTCTGCAAAATAATCGATAGTGTTTTTAAAAACTCGAATTTTAATTTTCCGCTCTAAAATTATTTTTATTGAGCCCGCATTTGGTTGTAAACAATTGCCAATCATGCAATTTCGGGTAGATGTGTCTTTTGGTGTGTGTTGCGGCCACATTTCAAATTCAGCTCACGCAAATGCAGAGAGTAACAAAAAATCGTTAAATTTGCATACATTCATATGTACGTACATACATATATTTGTTGTTATATGGTAAGTATTTTCACTTTGCACAATGCGGCGTCGAAGATCCATTTCGAGCGTTTAATTGCCAATTCTTCGAATGATATAAATGATTTACACGAACATTTATTGGGCGTCAAATATGCGGTGATTAATGGAAGCAGAATGCCAGTGACCACTGAACGATGTCGATTGTTGGCGATGATTGCTGCAAGAGAACGCACACACTCCCACCCACTTGGCCAAATAAATGATGCATGTCGCACAATCCGATCACTGCAACATCGTTGCGATCGTCGGATTAGAACTTATGTACATATTTCAAATGTTCATTAGACTGGATCGCGAAAAAAGTAATTAACCATCAAGTTTCGTCATCCCATGTCTAGTTCAGTTTGGAAACCAACCGGTTTCGGCGTTGTGCCATCTTCATCGCTTTAATAACCTATTCACATAAATTACCTCCTTCGACCATAACCTCAGTTGCTTTAATTTCTTAAACCTATTTTCAATTTAAATTAAGTACCAAAAAGTAAAAAAATTGTAAATACATACTTTTAAAAACAGCTCTCAAATAAGGCGGTCAGAGGGTTAAACATCCTTTACTTTTTTTGTATGAATGTATGTGGACCGACCCAGTCTAATATGACATACATACATACATACTATGGACATACCCACATTCATGCATGTAAATTGGAGTGGTTAAAAAATTCATGCGGAAAATTTTGTTAAATGCTAAGCGCTCACCCCCTAGGATTTTTCTAAATGAAAAAATACCCGTATTTTTTGTTAAAAAAAATATTTAGAACTGCCTCAAAGCCCATGAAGTTTTACATGTATTTTATATCAGGAAAAAAACACTTTTTCGTAGTAATGGTTTTAAATTCTTGAAAATTAGTTTTTCAATCGACAAACTGTGTTGCTATTCAGGAGAATAATACCCAATAGTTTAACTATTTTTTTATATTAACGATTTTTTATGGGTTCCCCTTTGCGTTTTATGGGGTTTTTAGGGGAACCATAAAAATTAGTTAATATGTAAAAATCGTTAAATAAATATGAAATTAGGTATTATCCTTTTCAGTCTTCTGAAGGGAAACAGAGTTTTTCGTTTGAAAAATATTGATTTTCAAGGACCTATACCATTTCTACGAAAAAGTGTTTTTTCCCCATATAAATATCTTTTTTTTTTTAACAAAAAAAATACGGGTATTTTTTATTCCACTTAAAAACGTTCTAGCGGGTGGGAGCTTAAAATTTTAAACTTTTGTTTTTGGACCACCCTAATGAATTTACACATTTGTCTACGTTGTGGTGCTGTAGCCGTAGGGCCAAGGTGGTTAACACAAAATTCCAAAAAAGACAGCAGAAGCCACAAGGAAACGTGCCAGCGTCGACAAACCGCTAATGAGTAATGTCAAAGTCCGTAATCTAAATACTTTTTTTTTGTGAATTATTCCTCTATTAAGCTTAAAAAAGCTTTATTAGTCAGTCAGCATTTGGCAGATAATTCGAACAGTGAATGGTTATCTCTCAGACCTTCCCTGTCAGGGGTATACGAGGTCAATAGTGACAATTTTTTCTAAGGTATGCTGTGCCTGTGGACTAGTAGAAAGCAGTTTAAGAAGTTATAACGAGACCTGCCAAAACACCGCACTTAAGAGCATCATTTTCATAGTGAGGCCCAAAGGGCTCCAGTTAAGGAGTACAACATCATGCAGAGCAAATAGTTCTTGTTGAGATGCTACCGCAGGGACCACCCTTGCATGCACTTTCTTGAAGTCAAGCCTCTTAATAGACACGTCAATAGCGACCTCATTGATATCAAAGTCCATGTCAGCCGTACGTGCCACATCGCCTGAACCAGAAGGACTATAGGTAAACAGGCCTTCATCGCGAGTCAATCATTGCCTTCGTGGACTCTCGTCCCGTGAATGTCGTTATCTAATACCAACAACCACCAATCGCAAACGGAGAGCTCTAGCTGACTCGGGAGTAACTCGCGTTATTTTGGCACAATTCCGTCTGGAGATTGTGGCAGGTTAAACTCTCCACATGCCCACTCAAACCAACTCATGTAACACCCTTCTACCCATGGTTCAACCCCGTCAAAACTGCCCATTTTCAAGGTTTACCGTTAGATGATATTGACGACAACACACTTATTGGATTTACTAATTTAGACAAGGTTTAGTAAGCTGCTACTAAACAACAAGAGCATTCTTGATAACAGAGAAAAACATTTCCATGTAACGGAAATGATTGCAATAGTGAGCATCGGAGGAGAAGGTAGGTGGGGGAGGAGCTCCCTGATAAGCAAAAATTTTTCAGGGAAGTCAATTTTTTTTGTTTTTTTTTTTTAATTTACATGCTGTTAAAGAAAATACAAGAAAAGGACCGATTTTTTTTATTAAAAAAATTTAAACATTTCAAAAAAAACGGTGAATTTTACCTGAAAAAGTTTTGCTTATCAGGCAGCTCCCCTCCACCTATCTTCTCCTCAAGTTTGTCGTGGAACTTCTTGGACACCCTGTATACGGATAAAATTGTCTTTATATGCATTCATAAAACAGTATCCATTTTCTTTTTCATTTATTAAATCGCTCTACTTTTATCCCCCTCTGTATGTACATCCAAGCACACGCCAAACACCGTCAAATTTCGGCGGTCTTAACCATCATCATTGGCTGTGGATTAATATTGTTTTTAATTCTTTTTTTTTCTGTACGTTTCGTTTCGTTTGTGTTGTTGCAGCCGATGACGCTGACGATTTGACGATTCGTCTGGTTAAATTTTTTATATAAGTAGCGTGTGCCCAACTCATGCCAAAATATTCTACCAACAACCGCCGACGCGCTCAAACTCTCCGTAAAAGCAAGCAGAAGATCAACTACAAACATATGTATGTACATATATTTTAGCAAAAAAATAAAATAAATAAACGGCTGCCTAATAAACTTTAGAAGAATTAAAAAGGATAAATTTATAAAAGCGTGAGCTAGTGGATTATTTAACAATTAATAAAGGTGATTCAGTTGAAAAATTTATAAACATTTTCTCGATTATGAAAATAAGTATATAACTGGACTGTTTATTAACTAAAAAATATATTTAAAGTATTAGAGTTTTGTGAATATAAAAAAAGCATCATAAATTATTTTTAAAGTGAACAAAAAACACACTTCTGTGAACTTTGTGATCAAATGGCTAAAAGTTGTATATGTACATATGTACATGCATAAAGGAGTCTGATCTGTGTCTTACCAATGTGTTTTCTAATCGAAAAAAAAAAAATATTTTTAATCTGGAACGCTTGAAACATAACTCTAAAGAACGTATTTTTATTAAAAATAAAATTATTGCAAATAATTTTTTCTCTAAAAACAGTGAGAAAATGTATCCTCAAATTCAATTTATTTAATCATAATGCAATTTTCATGAAATTTGAATTAATAGCCATGTCTTCTCAATCGATCTTTGTCTCTACGCCATCGTTCAAAATAATTTCTTGAGGGATCAACCCATTCCGATTTCAGAAGTTTATAATAACACAGTGCTCAAAAAAAAAAATACGGAATACACACGAATCAAAAGCAGTGCAGGATGTAGGAAGGGACGAGTACAACATGAAAATAGTTTCTTCTACTTCCTGAACCCTCCATTGTTTTATTTGAAAATAAAAAAAAACGTTTTTTTTCGTACTTGACGCACTCATCTACACAGCACTTGTCCATTTTTTATCCGATTTTTAAAGTTAAATATATTTTGGAAAGTTTTGTAGAGCTTTAAGGGGCGTTTTCACCCTGCCTGGTTAACACCAACTGCAGGTTAAACATTGCTATCGACGTTAAAGACTCCCTGTTACATGCTATGAAGTTGATCTCGTCGATAACGATGTTTAGCTGGAGATTAGTGTTAACCAGAGATGGTGCAAACGACCCTATTCAAGTCTATATGGCCGCTTACACTAGCCGCCGGTTAAACATATTAATCGACGTCTTCGACCCCATGCCTATAGCACATGATCGATAAGGCAGTCGATATGCTTAACCGCAGATTTTTCCCCTATTTGTCTTCAATTTTTCAATTTCGACCATTGTTGCTTGCTAAAATTTCAATGTAAAATGTAAAATGTGTGCTACTGTTGTAAATTCACTTTTATTACCGAACAAATTGATCCCCAATTTTTTCAAATCGGATACAAATGGTCGGAGTTTTGCAATTTGTTCTTATATACGGCAAGATCTTTTTGCAGATCTTTTGGACACTGTGGCAAAATAATTCTTTAATATTTACTGAAAATTGATATTTACAATGGATCTTTAACAAAAAATTGGTTTTCCATAAATTTTTTTTAATTGTGCACATCAAATACGTGTACCATCTGTTTAGAATCAGACAAAAAGCACGCGATCCTCCCATGTAATGGTAATTTTCGAAAACTCAAAGCCAGCTATATTCTAGAGGGCGGAGTTTTTTCCGATTTCAAAAACTTTCAAGATGGAGCTTAAGGAGACCAAACGCAATGTGTTAATCAAATTTGATACAGATTGGTGAAGTGGCTTTCGAGACACACGTATTTGATATAAGTGGGCGGTGCCACGCCCAATTCCTGGCGTGCCGAGAGGTGGCTCTACTCTCAGAGAATCTCAGTTCGGGTCTTCCGTGCGCTGATCATAAAATTATGTTCCCCAACGGGGGTTCTTGGGGTCTCGCTACGTAGATGGTGTTCAAGCGATATTAGAAGACATCTCGTTGAAGTCTGGAGTACAGTTTTCTGACAGTGGCCAAAAATACCAACCTCTTTTCTTTGCGTTTACCCCAAGTGCTGCCGGCGAGCTATTTGTGGTCTTTTTTTTTGTAGAAGGAGAGGGAGCTTACCTCTAAAATGTTTGAGTCAGCGGTCGGTCATTCATCCAGGTGGTGAATAGGTTCTCCGTTAATTTTTTTGGTGAGAGGGCAAAGCTCCGCGCCCTGAAGATGCGCGAAAGATCGGAGAGGTATATGCTAACCTCAAATATAGATCACCAAGAAGCAAATCAGAGAGTAAACGCCGAGTGGCCCGCCATCCTTTAGAGAGTGCTTAGGTCTTAATTAAAAAGCCACTAATTTAAGTCGTCTAAGCTATTCTCATTTCTCATTTCAGAGTTGCGGAGATGAACAAACATCTTTTTGTGGTGGTATTCGCAGCATTTTTATGTTGTGGTGGTTTTGCTGCGAACGAAGAAGACCGTTGGGTGTGGTCCAGGCGAAGCGACAACGACCAACGACCACGACCTTTCCACGATGAAGTTTCAGCGAGATATCAAAGTAGTGCACTACGCCGTAATGCACGGGCACGCGACCGCGAACCGACCACACGGCGGCCACTTCCAGGACAACCACAAAACGATGATATCGACGATTATACAGATGAAGAAGTTAATACAAATGTTGGCACACGCAATTACCCTTACCCTCCGTTCGGCAATGGGCAGCTATTCGGCACAAACAATTATCCGGGCATCGGCAGTATTGGCAGTCCCGCCGGCAGCGGTAATGGCATATTGGTCGGACCTGGTGGACCGACGGGCATAATTGGGCGCCCGCAATCACAATATCCCGGTAGCTTTCCGTCCAATGGCTTCATCGGACAACCTGGAATAGGATATCCGGCACAACCAGGTGTTTTCGGAGGTGGTAATGCGGTAGGCAGTGGTTTCTTAGGATCGGAAGCCGGTCTGAATCCTAGCTTCGCTGGACAGTTCGGTGGTGCGGGACAATATCCCGGCGGGCAATTTGGAGTAAGCGGGCAGTACCCAGGAGGTCTTGCGCCAGGGGGCTCTCAATATCCTGGTGGTCAAATACAAGGCAATCAATTTCCAGCTGCCCAATATCCTGGTGGTGGACCGCAGTACACAGAAGGGTATGGTCTAGCTTACACTGGAGTTGGTGGGTTCCCAGGCTACATTCCGTATCCAGGTGGGAGCCCCTTTGGTTATGGTTCAATATTCAATGACAATGGAAACATAAATCGGAAACTGCAGGCGGAGGGAAAGAGTGCAAAAAGCAATAAACTCACCGAACCAGTAGATGATAAGATCAATAAGGGTTTCACAAGATTACCTAATTAGGGAACAACTTTGAAAAAATGCTTATGTTTGTATATAACTAGATATATATGTAGGTACGAATGTTTGTATGTAGCTTTACTGTTAGCTTTAGGATTAGTTTTCATGTGAAAAATTGTGCACTCACCTATGGTAGTTATAACGATTATCGAATAAAAAAGTGATCCAGCAAAGGTCCATTGCGACTTTGTAACGTCCTCATCACCATCCCAACCATTTGTTTTAATAGCGGTCACTATTTGTGTTTCGAAACCGGCCAAATCCTTCTTTACATTGGCAATCCAATCGCTTTCGGAGAGCACAGAGACATTATCGGAAAAACGCCAAATTTTGTCCGTTAAATTGAGTCGCAGGTATTGAATATCTTTCTTTACCTGTAGATGAAGAATTTTTCTAAGCATTTTTCGAAAGCATCCCTATTGATATGAGTACAGATGAATGTTAGATAGTAATAATTAATTTTTGAAAAATGGAAATGGTTGGGACGGAAACAAATGCTTCTTAAATGTACGTATATATGTACGTACCATCACATATTATTTTAACACCAACGTGCTGATAGGCGGTGGAAGAATAAGATTTAGATTAGACTAATACAAGAACGAAAGTAAAGGTGAGTACTTACATGAAGAAAAGGATAAAGGCAAAGATGAAGATCAAGGCAAATTTAAACATTTTACTCATATAAGGCCAAAGGAGAAGATGAATATGTAGATGAAGAAAAGAATAAACATAAAGGTAAAAATAAAGTTAAATATAAGGAAAAAGATGAAGACGAGATCACCGATAAAAGTTAAGATAAAGGAAAAAAGATGAAAATAAACGTAATTATAAAGGAAAGAATATAGGTAGAGAGAATTCACCACTAATATACTCACCACACCCAAACTCACCACATGACAGGATATCACATGACATCAAATGAAATAACGCGACATGACATTAGATCCTATCACATCACATGAAATCACATTTCATTACCTCATATCACATCGCATTACCTGACATCACCTCACGTAAAATATAATCACATCGTCTCATCTCAGCTCATCTAACTCTGTCACTAAGCTTTACTCTACTAATATGTTTTTTTGTTGTTGTATGTGATATACGATGTTATAAATTAAAAAATAGCTTTAAGCTATAACATTATATTAACTAGCCTGTCGTTTTATTCACAATTTTAAACCAATCAAATCCATACATTGATATGAGACAAACTAGATAGCCAGGCGCACTTGCTTTCTTTTTTTTAACATACCTATGTATATGTATACATACATACACACACAAGTATAAGTATATATATCCTTAAGGTCTTAGTCGTATATTCCGTTATTACTTAACTCACCTCGATTTCGTGCGGCTTTTCCAGGTGTTGAAATAGATAAGCGCCTCCAACGCAATAAGAGACCACCAACAGCACCAGAATCACGTGCGAGACCACACATGTAATCAGCTTCCATGAGAAGCAAATCGCGGTAATGCATTTTCCGCGCGTCGGTTTTTCATCTAGGATATGAGGCGGCAGTGATTGCGCCCGTCGGGTCGACATCTTAACAACTATCTGCACCTGCGCTCAATTTACGCTTTCAAAACCGTTTTACAATTAAGTATATCACATATGGAATTCAAAATTTAACTAATTATTTACATATATACGTACACACATACATACATATGCATACACTTGCACTTTGGTTATGCATAGTACGTAGGTATGTATAGATATTGTTGAGCACTAAGATGCACGCGATAGCTAGAGGCCAACACACATTTGGGGAGTGAAATTGTTTGGTTTATTTTAAGATCGTAAATATGTATGTATATAAATTTTGTTGGTTTATTTTCGTGAGATGGAAGCTACTTGCTAATGAGACAAAAGGGAACCAATACAATCGCTCGCACGAAGTAAATATTAAAAATTTTCTATGGATACACACACGGAGCGGAGCGTCCAATATTGCTGAGATTTTTATTATAATTTTTGCCACTTTTCTAATACAATTTAGCATCCGCTTTTGGTTAATTTGGCTTCTTGTTATTATTCTATCCAGTCATTTTGGAAATAAAACATAAATTTACACATTTATTTCGAAATTTTTAATGCATATTATTTATTTTCCTGTTCCAAAATAGAATGCGTTCGCGCTATTATTTTCCATCCAAACCCCACGCGCACTGAGAGCATACTAGTAACATCTCATAGCTTTCCCCATATTTTGGAATACTCACAGAATTTTGGCCGAGTGCTAAGAAAAATAAACAACTAAATTTAAAACAAAACAGAAGCAGTTTTATTTAACCGGTGCGGAGTCCCTTTAGACCCCCCACCCCCCGAAATTCTTGTTCGCAATCGGTTACCATCAGATAATAACAAATGCTGGATAATTTACGAACTAAGTTCATTTAATTTAAGTTAAAATCAACAGAAAAGGCCGTAAATCAATAATCATACATTAATTTAATAAGAGAAAATTAAAACATTTGTTGGCACCGAATATCAGACATTCATTTCGGTGTAGTGTTATGTCGTTTGCAATTTGTATCCCCTTTTTCTAAAAATGTTCATCAAATGCAGCTAGTTAATTGTATTGCGTTGAAAATCAACAGAGAAAATTATATTTCAAATGCATCGTTTGCGCAGTGATTGAGGTAATCACTAAAAGGCTTGACTTATTGATATTTTGAAATAGTGGGTAAGGGCGCAAAGTTACTGCGCTTTCCAAGAGGGACTACTTTTGATGATCCTCCAACAGACCTAATAAAGATTGCACATTTATTCACAAAATTCAGTTACATACATAGAAATTCTAATAGAACTTACCGCCAAAACAATGAGCTGCCACGCTTAAGTTGGCCCCGAGTTTGTAAGTCATTCCAACAATCAACCCAGTTTTTGTATTCTGGCATTATAGGAGGACGACCAGCCATTAAACGTGAGCTCGTCACAGACATACAAGTGGAGACCACTTGAAGCGGATATAAGATGCTTGAGAAGGCGAACTAGAGCCGTCAGTATAAATATTTATCACTTTTTGGCATTAAAATGTATTATAAATATACAAACCTGCACAAAACCTGCATTATACTGTCTACCAATTGTATCCTTAATAACATATTTGTTGAGCACGAATACTGCCGTGCTTGTCAACACCAAGCAGACAACGTCGCAAAGTAGTTTTGGAACTAAACCAGCAAAGAAGCCTAAAACTCCTTCGGTTTTGTATATCTCTTTAATGGAACCGAAAATCGACTGGTAGAGCCCTTCCCGTCCAATGAACTGTGCCATCATCCGCAGAGAGATGACATGGAACGGGTGCGACACAATAATTCCAGATACGCTCAACACCACATCCCGCCTAAGATTCACTTTAAATTGAACGTAACTGCAAGTGGGAAAAAATTAAAATTTTATCTGCATATACTAATGCCGCAAGATTCGTCATGATAAAAAATATTTTTTTTTTAATTAAGTAAGCAGAAATGACCGCCACCTATTCTTCTATGTTGTGTAAAAATTTCTTAGCTGTATCGATCAACAATTGCTCATCAGAAGAAAATTTGTTTAATTTTCAACTTTTTCTCGAGTTTTTATTTTTCGGATTAAGACTTTCTCGCGGCAAATGAGCGATATGTAGTGTTATCATACTTACAGTTCTTCATCGGTGAGGTTACTGTCGTCTTTGTCTTTATCATCGATAGCTGGAAGGCCTACTCTATCTGCAATTTTCTCACTGAAGATCACGCTAACAATCGAGCCCGCCAATTTGGGAGCAAGACCTCGGTAGCAGCCATAGAATCCATCAACTTTTCTGATGTATCCAGCTTATAGATAGTAAACAACACATATAAAATATTATTCTGTGACGCAAATTCTTATCTGGTTTTCTTATTTGCTTTGTAATTTTTTCGCACCACTGTGTTACTTACCGTACTGAAAAATATTTGGGAGCACCATAATTGGTCTACCCAAAAGGGATGTCCCTGGTCGGGGTGGTATGGGCTCATAGCCCAGCTGGATAAGCACCTTCGAGTATTCAAATGGATGAAGTGCAGCGCTTACTGCCAGACGCATTCCGAATCGAATCCATTCATTCACCTCTTTATTTTCTTGACTGTCATTAATATTAACAAACGAAGGGTCAAACGAGGTCATACTTTAACGAGATATATGCAAAGCTAAGTAATCACGGAAATTTTTTCCTGGGAGTGCCTGTGTGGATGTTATGGAACCGGCGGCTGCTACAGACTTTTTTCCGAATATTTGTAAAATAATTTTGACAGCTCATGAAAAAAAAAATTGGCAAATAAAAGCTTTGTTCGATTGTGCTGCTTGCAGGGTTGCGTTCAGAAAAAATAAACACAGGGTGATCCGCTTTGGAAATGTTGCATTCATTTTTGTTAATTAATTCAATAAAATCAAAGAATTGACAAAAAATCAAGCCTAAATACGGACAATACTTTTATTTCCTTATACATACTGTATATATTATCGATATCACCTATTTTCAATGTGTAGAAAATTATTTTAAGAAATTGAAATTATTTTTTGCATGAATCACTGCATCAGCATCAGTGTTTCCAACTTCCAAGCTCCAAATATCCCATC
>JAPVRG010221374.1:0-13263 GCA_029783565.1 Rhagoletis cerasi | reverse complement strand
ATTCGCAACGAAAAATTCGCGCTAATGTGCGTTTCGCTTAAAAAGTTAACGAAAACATACGATGAAAATGGCAACAGTGTTGCCTGTTGAACTTTTTTGTATATTAGTAGTACTTTCTATAAATTTAAAAAAGAGGCAACACAGACTAAGACAGCGAGCGGGAACGAGACAACTGTCAGGTTATCCAACCTTCTATTATTGAATCATGATGACTGTGAGAAATAAAATGGCGAACGAAAATGAAAATCATTCCATTCCATTTTTGCTGAAAGGGGCAGTTAGTTGTGTTTTTTATGAAACAAAAAATAGTTGTGTTCGATAACAAAATTAGCCATCACCAGCCGTCAATCCAAATCAAGAGCGTAAGCGAAAATCTTCTCCGGAACGAGAGGAAAACCAAAAAAGTTAACGAACAGAAAATTAGCAATCACTTGCAAAAATAGGAAGAATAACACAAACCAGCTGACTTTTTGATTTGTTTTTTAAACAAACAGAAATTCATGGTGCCGCCATGGAAGGAAAAAAGAACATTTCTGGAAGTAAAAATTAGTTAGTAGGTACCCAGCCAGCAGAGAAACAAATTTTCATTCATTTCTCGTATCCGCACATTCAAACTGAACATTTGAACATATTTATGCATATTCGGCAGTAGCTGAGTGTGCAGAGGAGCGTACTGTTATTTGTTTGCTGTCAGGAGGTCTCTGGTTCGAATGCCGTCAGAAGCCACAAAAAAGATCGTTATTTGTCTTGCATTTTTTCCGAACTATGAAAAAGCATCTGTGAAGTGCAGAAGGAAAGCGTATTTAATGAAAAATTCAATCAGCAAAATTTCAGAAAAAACAGCCGAAAGGTATCCGTTTCACAACCATGTTCGATACTTATCTGTACATACGTTTCTGTCGCACACTTTAGTCGGAAAACGGATCGTCAAAGTATCGGCAACTCGACAAAAATCCGCATTTCAACCGCTTTTCTTTTAGTTTTCGAATCCATATTCGGATTTTTTGCTGGCTGGGTAATATACATTATGAAACAGTGATGGACACAATTGTTTTTACTAAATAAAAAGTACTAAGTACAAAATTATTTAGGTATGTAGTAAATACTAAAGCACTACATATGTATTTACTTAAGGGATTTCCGAGGCTACTTCGGGATTTTCAGAATTTTCGGGGCTATATCGGGGTTTTTGGGACTATTTCGGGGTTTTGGTAATAAAATTCGCTGATCTGAGATGGGGTCAGTGTAACTATGCTGATGTGAGTTGAGGTAAGATAAGGTGAATTAGGGTGAGGTGAATTGAGGTGTAGTGAGTTGAGAGGAGTAAGCTATAGGTTAATTTCTTTAGCTTTTCCTAAATCATTAAGTATTTAGAACTTTAGTGGGAGTATTTTGCACATCTTATGTACCTGAGTACTCCTAAATACCTAAGTTGTTTTTACTTTATTATTTAGCAACTCCTAAATACTTAAGATTTTAACAAAAGTATTTAAGTATGCCCATCATTGTTATGAAAATGCAAAGAAGTAATATAAACCCTAAGAATTAGGAAGTAAAACTTTTTTATTTAAAATTAATGCTTTCCCCCTGAATTAGCTAAAATGTGCTCTTTGAATACGTCAAGTGATCTATTTTATATGTGCGACTTTCGGTCCACCCTCTATGCAAATAAGAAACTCTACTTAGTAGAAAAAAACTCAACATAAAATAAAATATAAACACAACAAATCGGAACAAAAGTTTAACCCAAACAGATTAGCTAAAAACTGTTATAACAAAAAATAAAGACTAAACTTTGATAAGTGGCCCGCTTATTTTCGGTGTCTCCTATATAGGTATGTACATATGTATGTATATACGGGTTTCGGTTAAAACATTGTGAATAAAAAAAGTTTGAAGCATTAAAAATGTATACCAAGAGAAGTTGAAACCACAAATTTGTGTAAAAGCTTTACCTTTCGGTTTCCTGTCCGAATGACGGAAACCTGTACTTTCTCTGGTATTCAGTACATCTTTGAATGCATTCCGTCTTCGCGTTCAAATCTTCTGGTATCGCCGTTTGTAATGGTGGTGGTAGATTTTTATTTGGATAAGCTCCCCGCATCAGTTTTGTTTTGCCCCGCATGTGTAAATCGAAATGTCTATCACAAAGATAAAGATACTTATGTGGATATAAATCAGGATCCTTGGCAAGCAAATAAAGCCATTGTTTACGCCTTTCCGGCTCCAATTCTAACGATGGGAAATTATGGAAATTACGACTGTCGGTGCAATTCAGTATGCATTGGCGTTTTTGAGGTTTTATAGCTGGTGGATAATATTGGAGAGTTACTGTTGATGTTGACATACCACCTTCTTGGGGCACAACTACTTCTTCAACTCCGTCATCATCAGATAATTCAATTAGTGGCAATTTGTAAGATATATTTGAAATTTGAAAACGTGAGTCCGAATCAGTCCGTTCATTTTCCCCACCTTCCGAAACGTCAATAGCCATTACTTGGTCTTCTCCGGGCGGTCGGTCACCGTTTTTCCAATAAAGACTGTATTTCTCCATGTACGGTGCTTGTTCATTGTACATAGATAAATTTACATCAGGATAGGCATTTTTAGGAAGTGCTCTTGTAACTGCCATTTTTTTACTGAAATGTCGGCGACAAATATGAACAGTTTTATTTGCAAACAACGCTGGATTTAGGTTGAACAATTTGAACCATAAGTTGCGTCTAAATTAAAGCAAGAGGAAGATTTGGATTGGATCAATATAAGTACATATGTATATAGATTCTTGGTGTGGTGGATGCTTTTGCAAAAGAGAGATCCGAATTTCCCTACATAAATAAAACTACTCCCACTATAATACCTACCTCTCTGGTTCAGTTTCCGAAGGAAATGTGTATATAGGTATACCGAGCGACGGGCAACCAGCGAAACAAAGGCGCATAACTGGCATGGTGGAAGTAGTGGTACACTGTTGATATGATAAGCTTTGAACTTAAGGCGTTGCGGCTATGGGGTCAGGACTGCTTTAATGTACTCAACGCAACTCAGCATATGAGGGCTGTCTCGATGTGCGGAACCGGATAGGTGCGATGCTATTTAGCAATGTTACATAGATTTGCTTCTGCTTTATTTGTCTAACAAATCTTATTCTCGTTTTACTTCAAGCGAATTTGAATAAATGCAATTCCAATAGAAACACCGTCTATTTATGCGAAATCCGAGATATTTTCTATTTGTTTGTACGCGCAGCTTAGAGATGGAAAAGTCGACTGTGCCAATGACTCTGACTTTAGTCCATAAAGTCGATGTCCCGATGACTAAAAAATGATAATAACTTCTTGATCATGCTTCTGAGACCCTTTTTGCTTCTGTTGTTGACTAAGAACTGATAACTTTTATTATTCTGAGTTTAGGATTCCCAGAACATGAATGACTTAAAAAAAATTAAATTTAACTTATTTAATACGGAAGACTTAATATTGACGAGCAGTTATCGATACTTTAGATCCGATATTTTTAAGGTATCGATACTTTCTTTCCAACTAAAAGTATCGATACTTGCTGCAACTGAAACCACCAGGGTCGGCACTTTGCCATCATCGTATTAAATTTGACGATTTTTCAAAATATGTAAAATTTGCTACCCCACTACGATTAAGTTTTTAATACGGTTTTTTATTTCAGTCAACTTATAGGCAGCAACGATTAGTAAATCAATATTAAATTACTATAAGAGTCATAGGTTAAGGTTGAGTAAAAGTAAATTTTTAATAAAGGTATTGTGTTGTTGGAAAGTAATTTTTCTTTACACTTTACTCTTTTAAGGCCAGTATGCAGCTCTCAAGAAAAGCAAAAAATCCATATAAAATGATGTACAAGAAATGGCTAAGAAATTTTCTTGTGTCAAATGTTCTTGAGGCCGTACGCAGTTCTTAAGAAATTTGCTCCGCTTTCTACTACGGTTTTCTAAAGTTTTTTGTGAAAAAAGAGCACAAGGCAACCCGTGCTTGCAACAGAAATATATGCCCGTTCGATTATTTCTTGAGGAAAGAGTGATACAACAGGCTGGTGAAGTACCATATGTCAAAATTCCTTGGACACACACACGAAAGAATGGCAATTTTTTCTTGACAGTTTTCTTAAGAGCTGCATACCAGCCTTAAGGGTAAACAAGTTCATTTTATGTTTAAAATGGTCTACGAAAAAGTTTCTGGCTAAATTTTGATATACTTTATGATTAATTAGAGATCAAAATGTGTACGCATTGAAGACATTTTCTGATGAGATGAAGCGAAATCCTTTCGGGGTTTGACTACGAGGTTTATTAACGTCATTCAGGCCCAAAACTGATATACAGTGTTACCATATTTTCATATTTGATTCTATCCAAAATAAAAAATTTGATGAAAATCGCCTCATACCAAATTCTCTCAACATTTGAAGTCGTTTCCCTATTTCTTAAAAGAATTCTGATTCCCAAAAAAATACGAGAATTCTCCTCAAGTTGTCATATCTGTTCCAACTGTGCACGCCTTCATAGCTCATCGAAGCTCGTGGCTAACAGGCTTTACAGAGACCAGATTTCATTACAGGCGGTTACATCTGTAAAACTTGAAATTCAGGTCTATAAAATGTGCAGTTAGTGTCTCTATAAATTCTATTATGTAGTTAAGGAATTTTTCATTTATTTATAATCCGAAATTTGTATGTGCATGGCAACCCTATACAAGTGCCACAAGTAAAAACGGGATTTAACTACCCAATTTTATCGCTGTATTTAGCTGGTGCATATGGAGATTCTCACAGCCTATCCGTAAGCTGTTACAAATTTTTAAAATTGTTACTTAAAGTATTCACATTTTTTTTAAAAAACATTTAGGCACACACATGCATACATACATGTGTATTCACATACCAAAATACAGTTGCACAAATGCATCGTAATTGCAGTGAAAATGATTCATAGCACATACTTTAAATGCACTGGGTTCACTTTGCAAACTAAGCTCGCTTATCACTGAGCAGCTCATTTCATAATACAATTCAAATGGTTTAGCGTGCAACAACAACAACAACAACAACAACAACACCAACAACAACAAAATAAATGTTTTGCAACTAATTTATGTACAAACTATGCAAAAGAAAAAATCAAATTGAGTGCGTTACACACGGACAGTCTCAAAAAAATACTAAAATACATAAATACATGCATACAAATGTACACAGTTACATACTCGTAGCTATTATGCAGTAGAAATAGAATTCGCCATTTCCACGTGGAAATGCCTTATGGAAATATCGCACACACCCCTGCTGCTTGACTCAAAATCGTTTTGTCACGTAATGTCCATAAGCGTCGAATGCCTAATTTCAGCTATAAAAACTTAACAAAAAATAATTTGAACGCATTCACAAAATCTTCTAACTTCAACATCAAACAGAAAATTTACGCAAAATGAATAGATTCCTTGTAAGTATCACAGTGTGGCGACAGCATAGCTGCTCCTATTGCTATTTTCCTACTTTATGCTATTTACTGAATTAACACTTTTGTTGTTGCTTGCTTCATACTTTTAGTTTTCCTTTGCAACCATTGTGGCTGTTGTCAATGGCTACGCAGTTGAAAGCGGTCACTATGGTGGCTCCAGTGGCGGCGGTAAGGTGATCGGTGGACGTGCCTATCAAATTCTACCAGCTGCTTCGTTGCAAACCATTGCTTTAGCGTCGCCTAGTCACAGCGGCTATGGCGCTTCCTCCGGTGGTTACGGCTCTGCTCATAGTGGTTATGGTGGCTCATCAGGAAGCTATGGCAATTCGCACGCCATTGATATAAAAAGCTTGTTGTTGGCAGCTGGAGGTGATCTGAGTACACAACAATTAGCTAAACTGGCATTATCGCTGCCAGCAGCTGAAGGTGTGCTAATTGACACCACTGGTCTCTCCTCCCATAGCGGCAGTGCATCTTATGGTGTTCCATCAGGTGGAAAACTCGCCTATGCTATTGCTCCTCCAGCACCTTCTTACAGTGCACACGCACATGTTCCAGCTCCATATCACGCTCCTGCCCCAGCTCCAGCTCCCATCGTATACAAAGCGCCTGCTCCAGCTCCATATCACGCTCCTGCCCCAGCTCCAGCTCCCATCGTATACAAAGCTCCTGCTCCAGCTCCATATCACGGTCATGCCCCAGCTCCAGCTCCAATCGTATACAAAGCGCCCGCTGTAGCTCGCTATCCCTCAGCCGCCGCTGCTGCTAGCTACATTGCAGGAAAGGGCGCTGCTGCTGCTCCCGCCTATGCTGGTGCTTATTAAAATCAGTGATATTAGATATTTTCACTAAACTGTATGTTCGATGTTTTAAGGTCAGAATAAAATGTGATATTTCGAACAAAGAAAAACACAAAAGATAAATATTTGATATTTTTACGGTTTTATATACGTTCGATAAAACAAATAACTTGCCATTTGGAGTGGCTTTTGTGGGACCCAAGCGCTCAATTATAAAAAAATACATATATACATATATATAATACCTTTATGTGTGGGTGATAAAAGCTCATTGGATTGACGTGGTACTCTAATCGAAATAAATATTAACCTATTACTAACAAACGTTCAGATATATGTACATATGTATGTATGTAAGTACATAGCTGAGTGGTTACCTAATTGCAATGCCAATATTCTTACTTATGGAAGTTAGGGGTGTCCTTATATTTACGAATCGAAATTTAACAAAGCGCCGCTCGTATGTATATTTTTTCCTATTCATCTAAAATACATACTTTCACTAAAAATTTGGAATCGATTGGATAACGTTTGATAGAAGCGAAAATGTTTTAAAAATTTGATTACTTATTACTTATTCTGATACAAGAAGCCCATGATGCAATAAATTATTTATTTATGATTTATTTATTTATAAAATTTATTATTGCATCATGCAAAAAGCCGAACATGCTGCAGTCTGACAAAACTTCGACATAAATTCAAAGACGAAAAATGCATCAGAAAGATTTCCTTACGCTGATTTTGAATACGTTAATACGAGTAGAATATCACTAGGTCATCTTGTTTCAGAGGTACAACCGGTCTTAAGTCAATCACCGAAATACGCTAAAGTCAAAAGTCAAAAAAACATGATTTGTATTTTTTTAACCCTAGAATACTAAGATAATTTTTTTGTAATTTAATACCATTGTTCGCCTGTGAGGCTACTTAAGAAAAATATAAAAAATTTTTCTTTTTAACACCTTAAATTTGTTCAAAAAGAGGCCTAGACTTATCTCAGTAGTTTTAAAAGTAGAGAAATAGAAATATTAAATTCATAAATTTAATATTAACAAAACAAAATTCAGCACAAATTAATTGAAACAATCTATATTCATCTCAGAGCCAGTTGACCTACCTCCAAATAAAATTGAAATTAATGGCGTATTTTACTATAATTACGTGTTTATAAAAATAAAAACTTTTTTTTGACAAAAACGCCTGTAACTCAGTCGCTGGAGAGCATTATGCACAGGCCTGGGCGACGCCGACTGCGCTGTACCCATGGGGTAACGCCGCGTGGTTTTATATAGCTTGTTTACGGCGAAATTTGATTGTAACTAAGCGAAATGAATTTCAAGTTAATCAGTATGAATCAGTAATTAATTTTTGCTTAATTCTCGCCGTCAACTTCGTCTATACGAACACGCGACGTTACAGCGCAGGGTACAGCGCAGTCAGCGTCGCCCAGGCCTGATTATGCAATATGTGGCGTCCCACAAGCTCATACAACGCTTATTTGAGTTGGCAAGAAAGCTAGCTTTGATCCTTAAAATCGTTTGTGAAATATCTCGGAAAAACCGAATTCGTTGCGCCTCACAGGCATACCTTAGTATCCACGGGTTAAGAACTCCTGCTGAGGTTTGTGAATCTTTTACTTAATAACTTTACCAATACTTATAAGCATTCTAAACAAAACTGAAATCTTGAAAGGCAGCAGCTATTGCCGCCCCGTGCGATGTCCATGCTTCTACGCTACTAGGACGGTAATGATGAGAAACTGGAAGAGTGTGGGTTTTGCACGACGACCAGTGGAAATGGATTTAAGGCTGGCATTATTATACTGTACCTTTCGAAATAATTGTCAACGAATGACGTAATTGCTGTTTGCTTGATGACAGGAGATCTTGGCCTCGTTCACTTCAACATCGTGCTTGTAAGGCACTCAACAGATGACGCGGTTGTTAAGATCGATGACGCATGTAGATATCGTCAGTGCGCTCTTATAACATATTTTTCCTGTGAGCTTAAGCTTTGCAGCTGTTATTTCCGTAACCTTGTTAATACCAAACAATTCTGACGGAGCTGAGCTGGGAGCTGGGTTTACTGATTCCCCCAAAACGAAAAACAAATGCACAAGAAAAATTTGAAGTGTTATAATAAATGTTCACCAAAATAAAATTTTTTTTTTTTAATTTTTAGAAAAGCTTGAGGTTGCATAAAACTATAGCCCATTACATTTTAGAATTATGAAGTGCATGTTTCTAGTGGCTAAAAACTCGCGTTGATATTTAATTTTTTTGCTGTATGTAACATTCATTAACATGAACGGGAGAATAGATTTTCTTGAAAATTTCTACTTTCTCTGCACTGTTTATATCAACAAATAAAAATGCAAAAATCGGGTTCGACAAATCTTTTCTAAACCTCATCAGCTTAATTAAAAAAAAATTAATCAAATCGGTTGAAAAATGAAGGGTGTGGACTATTTTGAACACCACTGTAAGGCGTGTGTCCTAAGGCAAGTGGTCCGCAGCAGAGGCTTGTGTACTGAGCTTGGGATACGCCACGTAAAAACCAGCTCCAGTGAATAGACGAAAAATTCCTCAGACCAATAGACCTCTTAACGTAGTCGACCCTCACTGGCGGAAGATGCTTCAGTTAAAAGATCCCTAGGTTCGGCATACCTGAATGGAAATTGTGGAAGTTTTTTGGTCTCGGTCCAAAGTGTTAAACGGATGTAGCGCTTAAAAAGGAGTTCTAAGATGGTCGCAAATTCAGATATCACCTGTGTGACGGTGATCATCTCGCGAAAATTGTGTGAATAGTGAATACTTGATCCCTGGTAAATTTACCAGGTCTAAAGCCACACTGAAAAAGCGTAGACAGTTTGTTGGTGGTGGGCTTTATAGACATAAATTGGGGTTGGTAACCATGCGATCGTCAGACTATATTCTGCGTAAAAGTTGACGCATGCAATTAAGCTGGCAGGTCTCATTTTTCATGTGCGAAATTGCTTTTAGTACCTTGTCATAGCAGCGTGCAGAAGTGTTCACAATTTACTTAAGTATGTTCTGGACATCATTCACTAGACTGACTGAGTAGTTTGCGACACATAACCGTTTTACATTTTTTTTTTTACTTCAAACAAACTCATGACGAATTTGTTAATACCAAATGTTTGCAGATCGTTTACCGCTCAATTGATATACAAGTAAAATGCCACTGAATTGAGAAAATGCCTCAGTTCTCACATTGATGAACAAACAGAATTTATCAGCCAAAGACGTGTAAGCCATTCGCTGCGCAACGCTACAAATAACAACTAACTAACAACGCCGAGCTCCCGACTGACGGTTAATAACTTTTAGCTGCCTTCAGTATGGTAATCTTTACGGTCCCCAGTTGGCGTTGGTTGAATTTGCATTGAATGTGTCACGTAACCGCTGCGCGCAAACGGACGGACGGCCAGTAGACACTTTTTGATTTCGGCATATAAAAAGCATTTGAAACACTTTTGCCAGCTAGTAGTCTAAGTTATTTCAGAGGCAAAAACCACTCCACACCAACTACCAAAATGCAACATTCAATTGTAAGTAAATAGCTCAGCAAAGAAATTGTGCAAGTGCGTATGTGATTAATAATTGCTTCTTTCCACTATCTACATACAGTGCGCTATCGTTCTTGCTCTTGCTGTTGTGAACGCAGCTCCTTATGGTGGTAGCGGCAGCTATAGTGCCCATCATCATGCACCAGCGCCAATCTACAGCAAAGACGCCCTAATCATTCCACAGGAGCCAAGCGTTTTGTATAATATTCCTGCTCCATCGCATTGGAACTTAGCTCCCGCACCAGTAGGTCCCGTTCTCACGCCAGTCAATGCCCATCACATCTCTGGTTCTGGTAAGCCATCGTCACTGGTTGGCATCTCGTCGAAACCAAGTGCCATTGCTGCTGCAGCTTCTGCCAACGTGCCACTGAACGCAGGCTCGTACAAACTCTTGATTGTGCCCTCCTATGAAGTGCCCAATATTGTCGGACCGGAGCCAGCACTTCCCGTCCATCACCCATCAGCTGGTGTTCATGGCGGCAAATCGGCCAGTTATTAATTCAATGGCCTTTGAAATTTCTTATGAAGTGAATGAGAGTTGAAATTAAATACACGCTCTGGAAGCAAGTCCTTAATTAGTGAAAAACTTTGTTTTATTTTGAAATTTTTTTAAAGATGTCATTAGTAAGGCGGTCGTCAAGCCGTTACCGTACCGTTAGCGGACAGGACTTCTTATTTATTGAGGCTAGGGGTTGAACGGGTAACAAATTCCAGAACGATACGATTGGGAAAATATTTGTTTCTCGTTTTGTTAATTATATATGTCTATCAGTGCTTTAGTTTTTGTTTCGACTACAACCAAACGTTTTTTAAAGTTGCATAATACTAAGTTTCTGTAATAGACTACAGATATTGCATAACTAATTATTAGGTGTATTCGGGATTTGTTGTATATGCCCCTGTATTCTGTATTTGTGTTATGGTTATGTTTTATGGAATACAAAAAATCCCGAAAGCCCCTATTGTGTTCTAACAGTTAGTAATGTACAGTGTATCTTGGATGATAGACGAGTTTAGAGCTTAAAACGTCATTAAAAATCTGACTGGGGATGAAACGTGGTGTTTTCAATATGATCCCGAAACCAAACCTCAAAAAAACTGCATTTGGAGAAGTCAAAATTGAACTCAATGCCGTTTTCTACGATTCCAAGGGCATTCTCGACAAAGGGCTCGTATTACCGTACCAAACCGATAATGATCATTTAAGCTATATTTGTACCAGGCAGGTGATGCTGGAGCCGAGATATATGGAATACCTTTTTTTTACAAAATGGTCAGGCAGGTGTCGCTAGAGTTGATTTAGTTGCGAAATTCATATTTATTGTTCGATTTCGTTCGACTGTATATATTAAGGCGTGTCGCACAGGGGTCAAAGTTCAGATTCCACTATGAAGACTCAAAAAATTTAAATAAATCTTTTTTTTCATCTAAAGCCCAAAATCGATACTACAGTAGGCGCAGACATCACATATAAATTTTGGTCCCGATCGGAGACCGTTCGGGCGTGTGGCACACGGGTCGAAGTTCAGATTCCTCTATGGACTCCAATGGGGACCTAAATTTATATGTGATATCTGCGCCTACAGTAGTATCGATTTTGGGTATAAGATGAAAAAAAATCAGTTTTAGATTTTTGAGTTTCCATAGAGGAATCTGAACTTTGACCCTTGTGCGACACGCCTAAACGGTGTCTGATCAGGACCAAAATTTATGTGTGATATCTTTGACTATATTAGCACCGATTGATGGTACGGAAATCTGATGTAAAAATGTGCTTTATACATTTAAGGACCAACCTAATACATATATATAGGCGATCTAACAGTTTGTTTTTTTTCATTAACGGTAAACGGTAAAGCGGTCGGCGGTAAGTGGGCAACGGTTCAGTTGTCGGAGTGAAATCCGTCAGAGTAAACACAATTGCGGCGGACGACGGAACCCGTATTTCCTCACTTCTTCGATACGCCTCTCATTATCCGTTTATTTTTATTTTTATTCATGAGAATATTTTAACCGTTTCAAATATAAAACTGAAATTATTTTAAGTGACAGTCAGATCAATCAACACTCAATCTACTTTGTGCCGTCTCCGCTGGACGGTAAAAGTTGGAAATAAATTTAAATCAACCGAAAAACGGCGGCGGTAAAAACGCTGCCGTCACAATTATGTGCCATTCCATATGGCTTTGTGAGTTTTAATTTTGACAGCGGTTAACCGTCGACCGCTGCAATTCTGGGTAGAGCTTTAACGATTTGCAGTTTTTGAATACAAGAAGTATTTCTAAAGAAATTTGAATTTAAGTTGAAATAAAATTTGTTTGAATGATTGTAGGAAATGTAATTCTAACTGAACATTTTACAGCACGTTTACATACTCTGGCAGTAGCTGAGTGTGCAGAGGTGCTTGCTATTATTTGTTAGCTACCAGAAGGCCCCGGGCTCGAATGCCGTCAGGAGCAACATGTTAAAATGATAATAAAAGTTTCCGTTTTGTGTTTCCGAAAAAGCATATGTGAAGGGCATAGCGAAAGCGTGTTCAAGCGAAAAAATCGCCTTACAAAAACTTGTTTCAAGCAAACAAAAGATCGCTTGGTGTTAAATCATATGTGTCTTAGTTTGAACCAGTTAGTTAGTTTTTTCTCAGTGTAAGGTTTTGGTAAGAGCAGCAGAGAAGCTGAAAATTGGGTCCGGTACTCAGATGCAATCTTCCAGCTAGACACTCACCCGACGTACCTCGTAACGCCTCAGAATCAATAAATATTGTCTTAACTTATTAGCTGAATTAAATTCAGTTTTTTATAATAATAAAATTAATCATAACTAATAATAATCATAATCATAATAATAATAATAATAATAATAATAATGACAATAATAATAACACTGTACAGCACCCGACTGGGTATTGTAACAAGTGTTATACGGGGTCAAAGTTCAGATTTTCGAAAAAGTTTAAAGTCGAATATTTCAATTTTCATCGAACCGATTTCAAAAAACGGCATATGCATACCTTTATGACTTTTCTTATAAAAATTTTGTAAAAAAACACTTTAAGGGAAAAAATACCAAAAAAAAATGTTTGAAGTCATATTTTTCAAAATTTCTTGTCACAGACTTCGAAAATCTTTACGCCGTTATATTGGTGCTTGAATTCCCTTTATTTTGGTGTGCATATCTTTATAAGTTTTATAATTAACATTTAAAAAAAACACTTTCAAAGAGATAAACCCTAAACAAAAAATATTTGCACCTATACTTTTTATCAACTGTGGTCACCAACAGCACTATACGACAAAATCATCTTTTTTTCTGGGTATTGGACCAAACTAATTTGAAGTCATATTTTCGAACTTTTTGTCACCAACTTGCATTAACTT
>JAPVRG010221361.1:0-13065 GCA_029783565.1 Rhagoletis cerasi | reverse complement strand
AACTTCACAAACAAAGAAAGTATGATCCGCTTTGAGTAAGGGGTTCCCTCTAAAGAGTACTGCAGTTGGGACATTGAAAAAAAAAGAAGCGCTTTCACGCATCATTTTTGTCCTAAGCTAGGGTTTCCAAAGAAAGCGGTGCCGCAACATGACGCTCGAGATATAGCGGTCGATGACATTACTGAAACGTTGTCTGTGCAAAACCATTTTGTTGGTTCCCTAGAGAGCGTCAATCATAAGCCGAACGTCGAGCGGCTTTTTAGAGCTGGCGTGTGAACCACTGCTCTAGAGGCCTGAGGGCTCCTTAGCGGAGATACACATTTCCCTTAAACATTTCTCTCTTCTTTCAGGGACAAAGACCGAGAAAAGGACAAATAGACAAATAATGATATAGATAAAGATGAAGATAAAGGTGAAGATACAGATGGAGATAAAGATAAAAGTGAGGATAAAGAATGATATGTATAAAGATGAAGATAAAGGTGAAGATACGGATGAAGATAAAGATAAAAGTGAGGATAAAGATAAGGATAAGCAGAAAGTTAAGATGAGGAAGGTGAAGATAAAGATAAGGATACAAATAACTGGGAAGATAAAGATGAAGATAAAGTTGAATATAAAGACGAAGATGCAGGGGAAGGTAAAGACGAAGATAGTGAAGATACAGATGAAGATGAAATAAAGTTGAAGATAAAGATGAATAATACGATAAAGATAGAGTAGAAAATAAAGTTAAAGATGAAGATAAAGATGAATAATATGATGGGGATAAAGAAGAAGATAAAGTTAAAGATAAAGATGAAAATAGAGATAAATATAATGACAATAATAAAACAAAGATAGTACGAAGATAAAAATTAAGATAAAGATGAATAAGACTTGGTCTTACTTTGTACAAAAGTTATCTAACTAAATAAAATAAATAAATAAAGAAGAAGACAAAGAGGGTAAATATCAAGATAATGACGAAAACAAAGATGGAGAAAAATATATACATATGATGATAACGGCAATGCTAAATTCATCTTTAAAAATAGGCACAAAGATAAGGACAAAGATAAAGACAAAGGTATACAAAGATAAAAAATATAGATAAAAATTTAGATAAAGATAAAAACAAAGGAATTAAAAGGCTCATACTTCCCTATTGTTGCCAAGTAGCATTCTGTTTATATTTATTTAAAGTTTATAGAAATAATTTTTTAGTTATATATTTTTAGCTTTGGTAGCCTTTAGGGCCGATTTCATAATGAAACTCTTAAAGTTCCTTTTGCAAAAGTTTCCTTTTAGTTAAAGTGCCATTTAAATGTACAGTGCCTTTTATAGACACCCCTATCTTTATAGTTGCTTCATGAAATCGATCGGTAAAATAAAGTATCCTTTAAATTTTAAAAGATTCTTTAATTTCATTATGAAATCGGCCCTTAGTTGTGTATATTCGTATTAACAGATATGTATGAAACACAAATTTTTTTCAATTAAGTCCAAATAAGCATCAAAGAACTAAACATAGCACTTACAGCTGGCCTTCTAGACGATAGCTTCAAGTTTTTATTACAATTTGTACTTTTCCATGCTTACATATTTCTGTTTATTTTTCTTGCAATTGCAACTGCTTGCCACTACAACTACAACTTGTCATTATTAAACATCCTTGCCTGAAGGCTTTTCGTTGCTGTTGCTGCTGGTGTTGCTGGAATTAGAAATTTTCGCTACTTGACAGAATAGTTACGCCAGGGAGCGCATACAGCACACCAAGTATGTACACAGCAAATAGCGAATGGCTGGCAAAGTACGTGCATACACAAATATATACACACACACACTCTTGTGCGCTGTGTGAAAAACAGAAAAAAAGAGTGTAGTGAAACAATATGGCAGAATCAAAGTTTTTTTTTTGTTTTTGTGTATTAAATAACACCGCACTGCTGTCTTGTTATGCGCGCCCTTACAACTACTACAAGCACATAGTACATACACGCTCGCGTGCTTGCGCATAACTGAAGGTTTTGTTGTCTACTTAAAGGCGCTTGGCGCGAACTGCCACAACTACTTTAAACTAAAATTAGTTTTGCCAAGTTAAGGTTGAGAAAAATTTCAAGGAAAAATAAAATTTGAAAATGGTTAGGCCATAAATTGCATGTCATGTACACAAGCTGTTGCATAACTTTAGGCGTTTCAACGCGGTATGCACACACACACACACACACACACACACAAGCATGCATACATCTAATCAGCGCGCTGCAGGGGCAAATTTAGTGAAAAATAAACGGAAACGAAAATGGGCAAACACACACACACACATCACTTGCACTACAATAAAAACAAACATTGCGAAATTAAATTCTTCAGTTTGAGTGTCAAACGCAGCTGCAGCCAGCTGAGTGGAGCTGTCTCTGCGGCATATTTGGCAGTAATACCTGTGTGAGTGTCGCAAAGGCAAAATGCAAGTAACACACCTGCTCTCATAGCTGTGTCGCTTGCACCTGCCTATTTGGGTGATTGTGTTTGTGTTATTGACGATGTGCGTGTTGTTGTTGTTGGCGTTGGCATGCTTTGCGGCAGCTTTGTGCGCATTCATTCATTTATCCTTTTATAGCCCCGCTGCGTGCTAAGCACCTCATCCTCCCGCCCCGATGCTCATTTAGTCCTTTGACTTTGCACTTGAACAGTTGAGCGCCTTCTCCACTTTGCGCTCAGCACGCGCGTACGCTTCACTACCGGCCCAATTTCCGCTTTGGCGCTAAGCGCATTCGCATGAGAGATCAGTTAATATGACTACATGTGTTTGAGTTTAGTGCAGAGTTATGTATGATGAGGCACAAGGCGGCGGAGGGGCTTAGGCGCTTAGATGCTTTTGTGTCAACGCGCTGTCTAGTAGTGTCGCCGCCGCCTACGACTTTGGCCTCGCTTTTCTAATCTGTTGCCTTTAATGCTCCAATTGTCTCCTTCTTTCGTAGACTTTTTCTTTTTATTTGCTTTTGTTTTTTATTTCTCCTTGTGTCTGTGTTTTTGTGTCCCTCAAAACTAGCGCACACGTGTAGCTTGCCAATATTTGTTTTGCAGCTTTTCACGCGCGCAAATTTTTTCATCTCATTCTTTTCTTTCTTGCCCTTTTGTTCAATTTTGTTGATTGCTGCACCGCAGCTTCCAATCTAGTTGTCAAAGGCTTGTGATTTTAGTTCGTTTTCTTGGCAGATATTGGATACACGAGCAGACATTTCCCTTGGTAACTTAAGCATCTGGCATCCAGCTGTGCGTCCTCAATGCAGTTAGGGTCTTCGCGCGCTTAGTTTTGTGATTTTCTTCTTAAAGTTTGCTATATGTACTTCCAGAGCAGATAATCATTTGATAACGTGGTGGCAAAATCGAAATTTACAGCCGACAATACCTATTCATATATCGAGCCTTAACCGCCAAAATAACGTAAACGACATTTTTTCAAAATGTTTCTTTTTGATGCAGAAATGCTCTTAGAGCATCTAGATACACTTGTGCATAAAAAAAAAATTTTTGAAAAAATGTCGCTTACGTTATTTTGGCGGTTAGGGCTCGATATGTTGAAACTGTTTTTTTACCTGTTTCTGAAAAAAGCAGTTGCTTCCTGTTCGAATTTCTTTCGATAAGAGAAGATGCAATGTATAACTAAATTAAGTAGTATGCCTTTGAAGTTAAAGTATCTGCTGTCGGAAACATTTGCAACATCTCCAATGAAAAAGAAGTAATTTAAAATGGCCCTAAAAATATTCTGGAGCTATTCTTAAAAGTACATATTTATGTACTGTTAAATAGTTTCTTTAAGTTAGGCTAGGTTAAACAGGTTCTTGTCAAGAGTTCACTCAGTCGATGTTCGCAGAAGCCTATTGGGTGCCTATAAACTTATCTTTACATGACCTTAAACCATCTCGATCTTTTGTCGAATTCGAGGAGATACTCCTCCTGAAGACACTGACAAACTGCAATATTTTCGAAAATTGTCTGACAATGTTGCTAACAATTGCCACTTTGATAAAATTGTCGCGACAATGGCGACAAAACTAAATAGCTCCGCCGTGGAAGGCTTGTTTCTGCGTTATAGCACCGATAACAAAGGTTTGGATTTGAAAAGAGATACTAAATTTGGGTAAAAAACAAACTTTTATATACAGATCCCTATATATAATATTTGTCCTCTTTTTAGCCTTAAGATATTATTTAAAATACTTTAAAATCACTTTTTCGTATTTGTATTAATTTATATATTTTCCTCCTTTTTCTTTCAGGTAAGAAAATTGAGGTTTACTGAACTTATGCGCGCTATTTTTAAAATCTTTAATAAGTGAGTAAATAAATATGTATTTATGAAGAGTATTGTACTAAAGGCATTTTCGTTTGAAAAAATTTAAAAATATTTGGCCTTATTCATAAAAAATAAAATAGGTTTAAAGAGCTCTATAAACTCACATTTTCATAAAAGTTTTCGATTTATTAAGCAGTTAAAGTCATCTTTATTTTTATTAATTTGGGCTATTGTTAGAGATGGATTTCTACCGGGTAAATAGCCCTCATGGGTAAAAACGGGGTATTTACCCAAATAAATATCCAAATCGAGGGTAAATATAAAACACATTTTGCTGTTTCCTGCCATTTTTCCGCAGTTTTTGCAGATAAACTCACTTCTCATTGCTTGTACTGTTACTTTTTATTGTAAAATGTTATATTTTTTTATATTATTTGCTAAAAATATCAGTTAACACGTCTTTTAAAATTACTCATTTTTTTTAAATATTTTAAACAGATACATTTATATGTACATATGTATGTATTTATTATTTTTTTATTTTCTTTCATTAATTTTTGCAGCACAATAGGTATATTTGTTCACCAAATGTTCTTCGGCATAGTTTATACCCACCCTTTGTTTACCCAATTTACCCATTTTACCGGGTATTTACCATTTGGGTATTTACCCTTTTGCCATCTCTAGATATTTTTAATAAAATCAGGCTTGATTAAAGTTTACATTTGTTCCCAGCTGCCAATTAAAAACTTCTGGTACTTATCACCGTCTTTTGCGTTTTGAATTAATCTAAGCGGACTAACATCTCACTTTCAAACACCAAGCGATCAAAAATTTGTTTCTTGTGGTGGATCTGTTATTTTTGTTTTAAAATCGATCCCTATTATCAAGCTTGTTTGATATGAGCCCGCTTAACGGAACTAGGAACTTTAAGGCCAAATCACACGACTGGTGAATTTGTACAGATTTGTAAATTTTGGCAGTCAGAGAGTGGTGTCATCTAAAATTTTTTTTCGAGAATGAGTTCAGCACAATAAAAAAATTTCCAAACAAAACCACTCTGTGGCTGCCAAAATGTACAAATTTGTACAAATGCATCAATCGCGTGATTTGACCCTTTGATTTTAAATTTTTTTCTTACCTTTTACAAGAAAGTCAATTCTAGATTTTATTAGATTTTTAGGGCTTTCAATGAAGGTTGATTATAAATAGGCTGTACATATATTGTGTTTCATACCTCAGATTGTACTCAAGTAGTTTAGTTCATCACACAGTCTTCCTAAAAAAAAAACAAATAAAAAACTGAATAAAATTTTCTGCACTAAAACAAACCCCCTACAACTTGCTATAGCAACAGCTCAGTAGGCCAGTTCTTTATATTCTGCCCTTGCAATTTCTATGTGTTTCCATTTCATTTCGCTCTATTCAGATGCATTTCAGATCCATCCATTTCGTATTCACACATTTATCCATTTATTCGCATTTCACTTGACTTCAACTTCTTCATCATCGCATTACTTTTTATTTCATATCCCTTCACTGCACCGCATTTCGACTTTATTAAATTTTATTTCAGTTAATTTCCTTTAACTTCATTTCGTTTCATTTTATTTGATTTCGTTTCATTTCATTCCATTTTATTAGATTCCATTCCATTTCATTCCATGTAATTAATTTCATTTAATTTCTTTTCATTTCATTTCATTTCACTTCATTTCTTTTCATTTCATTTCATTTCATTTCATTTCTTTTCATTTCATTTTATTCCATTTTATTCCATTTTATTTGATTCCATTTCATTCCATGTAATTTAATTTCATTTCATTTCATATCATATCATTTCTTTTCATTTCATTCCATTTCATTCAATTTTATTAACTGTAATTTCGTTTAATTTAATTTAATTTCCATTCTTTTCATTTCACTGAAATTCCCTCTTTTTCCATTTATTTGCTCCTGAGTCAAAATCCTGCCTGCTTATTTCTTTAAAAAGTCTACTATTCTATTTTCAAGCATAAACCGCGCATTCAACTATGCTCTATTTCCTTTGAGTTGCCTAGTTTCTCCAGTTTGTATTTCTTTGTTCTTCGGCGCAGTCATTCGCAATTCAGTTTTTCCCGACATTTTGTTTTCCATCAGCACATAGAAAAGAAAAAAAGCGGAAGAATGATGAACAAAATAAATGAAAAAAAAATATCGAACACATATGTATATACATATGTACGTTCATACATACATATATGAATAGCGAAAACACATAAAAAAGTGTGCGCTAAATTTTACTTTTCCCGTCACGACCGAATGGCGCGTAAACAAATGAAATTTGTTGCTGTTTCTGCTCCCGTGGACTCCTGCTATTCCTGTTTGAATATTGTCTGTTTTTTTTTTCACCTCAAATATATGCACATACTACAACACTCCTAAATAAAAGCCATACATTCTGAGCTTTCATCTGTGTAGCATTTAGAGCGAGAAGCTAACGAGTTCCCGCCGTGTTGCCATTTCATTTTTCTATTGTTTACAATATTTCTGCTTTTAATAGTAGTGGTATGCATGCGAGTTAATACCCTGTCGGAATACAACAGACAGTTTTAAAAATTAACTAATTGAAAAAGTAGTAGAAAACGAATTCGAACGAAAAGTGAAGTGAAAAGTTGAAGTTCTTTAAACCAAATGAATTTGAAAGTAGCTGAAATCATATGCAGAGTCGGACAATTGACTTGGCCCCAGGACATCGCCATGTTAATAAAGTCAGTTGATTACGATAATAAAGTAAGAATTTTAGCTAGGTACTTTTAGTTGATAAAAAATTACTTATTAAATTGGATAGTATCTTAGTAGGATCCCTCAACAAACTGCTAAAATTCATAAAGGAGTCTGGTAAGTTTGCGGAGGAGAAATGAACTCCCACATCAACCACATATGCCTTTCCTCTAAATCCGGTCTCTTGGCAATACTGTCTGAGTGCTTGGAAATGTTTGTTTTTGGTTTTTTGCGGCCAACCACAATTCCATTCCATTCCATTCCAACTTAGTAGGAAAGTAGATCAGTAATTTTGTACTGAATCATTGAGTGATTACTTAGTTCCTTATATATTGTTTGCATTTAAAAATTTGAATTTTCATTCAATTATCAATTTCATATAGTTCAAAAACTCCCATGAAATCAAAAATATTTAAAGACTTAATTAAAAACAAGAAGTTTTTAAGAAAAAATAAAACCGACCTCAATTCATGTAAAAATTTAGGAGAACCGTTAATTTCTTAATTATGCAATGATCGGAACTAAAACAAATTAGTATGGGACCAACCTTGAGACCAAAAAAAGAAAAGAATTATCGAAAACTGTTCGCTACATAAAATAAAAAAAATATATTAGGGTGGTCCTTAAAAAAAATGAAATTAGTATTAAAAAAATGAAATTATCAATAAAAAAACCAATTTCAATTTTTGAGTCTCCATGGAGGAATCTGAAATTTGACCCCTGTGCGATACGCCTAAATGGTCTCCGATCGAAACCAACATTTTTGTGTGGTACCTTTGACTATATTAGTATCGGTGTAGGGTTCGGAAATCTGATGTAAAAATGTGCTTCATCCTTTTAAGGACCACCCTAATATATATAGAGTGTCGGACATATTTTGCACCAAATTCAAAGTGCCATTGTTTTCCCACTATGTTTATTTATTAATTTTTAAGAATTTTCAATTAAAATATAGCTCATTCCCTAACAAACCCCGTATGAATCCAAGTTTAAAGATTTGTAGAAAACTAATAAAAAATTGAACAAATTTTCATTTTACGTAAGAATTACCGTTGATTTTTTAGATTTTTTTGTCGCATTTGCTTCGAATAGGCACAATTTATTTTCATGTGGAAGAAAACCAGAACACCCTCAACAAAAAAATTCTATAAAATCAAACAACAATAAAAAATTCTAAAAAATGAACAACTGTAATTCTTAGACACTTGAAATTTACACAATTTAAAGGGCTAGAAAACTGTAGAATATGAAAAATTCAATAACTTCTGAGAAAAAGTTTGAAATTTGGATGAAAATTTGTTGAATATATTTTAGTTTTCTACAAAGTTTTAAACTTGGATTCATACGGAGTCTGTTCTTTATTTTATTTTATTTTATTTTATTTCGTTTTATTTTATTTCGTTTTATTTAATTTCGTTTTATTTCATCTCAATTTATTTAACTTCATTTCATCTCCTTTTATTTAATTTCATTTCATTTCATTTCACGCCGTCTCATTCATTCCATTTCATTTCATATATTTGTTTCCATTTCATTTGATCTCATTTGATTTTTTTTAAATTTAATTTAATTGAATTAAATTTTTTTCCGTCTGATTCCATTTAATTTCGCTTCGTTTCATTCCATTCCATTCCGTTGCATTCCATTTCATTTCATCTCATTTTATCTCTACCCAAACTTATGTTTACTAGCAACTTGTTTTGGCTTGTCCTTACTTTCCCACTGGGGTCGCATGTGTTTCAGCTCATATATTTGTGAATTATCTTTACTTACTTATTTTAGTAATTCTTTCTTTTGTTATAGAATTTTGTTATTTTATTGCGCAAACAACATGTCCTAGGCGCATATACTATTGGGGGTATTCTCGAAGTGTTGCAAATCCTTTGCACAGTAAAAACTGGGTTTTCTACGAGAAAACCTTGCATACTTTGTAAGGCTTCGAGAATACCCCTATTGTATACACTTGTAACTACATCTATGTGCATATATAGTATGCATGCAAGTGGTATTTATGTATATATTTTTAGCAAATAATCTGCAAACTGAAAAAGTGAACACTTTCACACGCATCTTAAATTTTGCTAGAACGTGAAAGATACGAGTATATGAGTGAACACATTTGTTTTATATCTACATACATACTTGTGCCTTTGTTTTACTCTCCTCTCGTCTTCTTAGTGCCAGCGTGTGTTCATCTTTAAATAGCACAGCTGGGTTATACTCGTATTGTTTTTAAATTAGAGATGTTTTATTTGCCACTAGTGCAGTGCTAAATTTTCAGAAAATCAACAACTATTCGCTAACCATTTTTGGACAGCAGTTTATCAAACGATAGTCAGTCGTAAAGTACTATGTATACATCGCATAAGTAGTATAGTAGGTATAAGTGTTGTACTTTTCAAAATTTGAAATTGAGTACAATAATTTGTTGATTAAATTCTTTGAAATGAATTCGTTGAAATTCATGTTCTCCAAACGATCCCAAATGGGAAATTTTTAGTCAATGCATTTTTGATGGACGTGTCCGATTGATGCTGCTAAAAAGTAAAAGAATTTTAATTTTTAAAATGCCAATTTTTTTCTGATTTGACAAAAGATAATCGCTAAGTCTCTTTAGACTTAGTGTTGCAAACCGTATACCGGGAAATATGATGTAGATCAGCAATTATTCTCAACGCTTGAGTTCTGGAGAAAATGGGATTCCCAATAAATTCACTTATTATTTATTAATAATTACAACAGAAATCGTTATTGATGTTTTACTGTGATAACCATACAATGTCAGCAAGAATTGGGAGCCGATGTTTGGGATTAATTAAGTCCGTGAAACTTCCATATCCTTTAGCAGAAAACCAGACAGGCATGCTCATAAATTTCAATCGCTATTTACAACATAAGTTTCGAAATCTCTTTTTATGACTTCGTTAACTCGATGTATTTCGATATTTCGATAACTCTCGATAGCTCTATAAGTCTCGATAATCCGACAAATTTCAAAAACTTTATAAATTTAGATAACTCGGTATATTCCAGTTAGTAGATAAATTTCAATTTTTCGATACGTACAGATAACACTGAATTTCAAAAAACTTTATTGCATTAAATCGATAAAATTCGATAACTCGACAAAAACTTTTCATATCTCGATAAGTCGATACACTTTGGATAGTTTTATACATTTCTATAACCCCATTAGTTTTGATACCTCAATAAATTTTGGTATCAGGTATCTCTGGTAACTCGATAAAGTTCGATAAATTTCTATAAACCGATAAATGGTGATAACTCTGTAAACTTATATCATCCTAGAAATTTCGATAACTGGATATATTTTGAAAATTCCTAAAACTTTGATTCTATAAATCGAAAACTTTCGATAACTACCAACAAAGTTCGATAAATCAATAAATATCGATAAGTCGGTAAGTTGAAAGAACTCGATGTATTACTATAAACTCGATAAGTTTCGTTGACTCGATACATATTGATAATTCACTAAATATCGATGACTTGATAAATTTCATTAACTAGACAAATTTCGATAATCCGATAAATTTGTATAACTAGAAATTTCGAAAGCTAAGTTTCTGTGTCTCGATAAATTTCGATAACTCAATATACATGGATAAACCGACAAATTTCGATAGCTACAAACTTCGATGACTCGATAAATTTCGTTAACTTCCGATAACTAATTTTTGATAACTGGATATATTTCGATTGTTATCGAAAAGTTTTATATATAAATTTTTACCCTTTCAGTTACCCTAATTCTTATGTACATGCATATGTATGTATGTACATGTATTTCTAATTGTTTTTTTATTTTCGTCTTTCTTTTCAATTTTTCCTGCACCTTTTATATTCATCTTTTTTTATAATTTCTTTCTCCACTTCACATTTATCTTTATTACAAAGATTCATTTCGAATATCAAGTGGAACAAAACGCGAAAACAACTCAAATTGAACAGCTTGCATTAAAAGCTGTACACAAATACTACGAATTTTTAAGCGACGATTTTGGCCGTACCTTTCTTGGTTTCGAAATCGGTTTGGTAGAATCGCCAAACGAAAGGTGACAAAATTTATGTTACCGTATTAATATATAAATTTGCAAATTCAAGCCTTAGATGAAGAGATTTCTCTCACTTTTAAGAAGAAATTTAAAAAATTTAGTTTCAACTCTGACTTTTTCTGCTTAAAAGGTTCATTGAGAACATTTTGAACTATGCGCGAAAAAGTAGCCATGGAAACCATGTTGTCTTTATAATAAGTATGTATTCTTGTAAGAACTTGTAATTTAAGAAAATTTCTCCTCAAATATGTACAATAATTACGTAGTACATACTTTCTACGCCGCAGGCAAATAAAGGCGAGCTGACAGGATGTCATAAGGATGATAATAATTAAAATTAAAGCAGTAAAGAATATAAAAAATAATTGCGAACAGTGCTATAGGAAAAGGCCGAAATGTGGGACATCCACATGTGCAGAAACAGAAGCCAAAGAAAATATACAAGTGTATTCGTATATGTAAATATGTAGGTGGTGAATATGAAACATTTATGCCGATCATCAGCCATCAACTGGCGAAAAGTGAGAGATGTAAGAAAAACAGACATATATACATACAGACATATGTACATACCTTACGGAAAACAAAACAAGGTTGGGAGTAACTGAAATGATGGCGAGGAAGCGTCAACAGCTTCAACAAAAGACACACGTGCATACATATTGAGCGAAAATCGGCACCGGAAACGGCGACAAGACAGACCATTAAATGAAAAAAAGTCAATAAAAAGGCATATGAAAATAGTTTTGATATACGAGTACACATACATACACACATATGTATGCATACACGTATATGTTAATTATTCTCAGCACAAATATGAATATGAAAAATTCAGCGATGATTCCATACAACCAACAGCCGCTGGCGTTCAGGCAATAGTTAACGAAAATATCAACCTCCGTTCGCACACTTTCACAGACACACATACAAGTACATACATAGTATCTTTGCATTGTACTACATATACTGACGAAAAATTCATTTTGTTCATGAATAAAAATTCAGTTGGAATACAAATGCGAGTGACAGGCATCTGCAGCGGTAACGGAAAGGTAACGCGACCAGCTGCTGGCTGTGACAGGCAACAATGTAATGCAGATATTGTGCTCATGTGAATGGATGTACATATGTATGCGTGTGCGATTGGCATCCCAGTAGGCAAAAGAAGGGCATGAGACCACTTCTAGAAACACTTCTAGTGCTTCTATTGGCAGACAGAAGTCCTTCTGCTTCTCATTCTTTTTTGCATGAGATGTCCCACTTGGCAAGGCCTTACTTTTCCTTTATGTGGGTAGGGCTTCCATGTGGCCTTCCATAAGCCCTTCTATAGTTCAATTTTTGTCGTTGGAGTACGATTGCGTTCTGCACTTCACAGATGCTTTTTCAGATTTCGGACGCACAAAAAAAAATATTTTATAATTTCACAACCACGTTGCCCTCTGGCGGAATTCGAACCCGCACCTTCCAGGAAGCTAACAAATAGTGACAAGCAACTCTGCGCACTGAGCTACAGCCACGCATGTAGATGTGTGATCAAATGTTCACTTTGAATCAAGGCCAGACCAAGCGAATGGGGCATTTGCAGGGTGATGTTTATTAAATTTTTTTTTTATTGAATTGCAAGGCTACATCACCCTGTCTTAAGCCTTCCATGAGAAGAACTATGATAAGGCCCTTTTCGAGAAGCACTTTCGCAAATGCCAACTGGGATAGAATGCGTAACGTATACGACATGGCATGCCGATATTTGGACAATAACGCCGCGGCGTTGGGAAGAAAAATAAAAAAAAAATTGAGGTGATGTAGGCAAAGTGCAAGGAAATGTGTTAGCGCAGCGGAAGGCACACAAAATATATAAGTATGTACATTAGGGTGGTCCAAAAATACATGCGGGGAAAAAAGGTTTAAAATGTGAAGCTCTCACCCGCTAGGATTTTTCTA
>JAPVRG010221358.1:5419-17007 GCA_029783565.1 Rhagoletis cerasi | reverse complement strand
TTGTTGAATTTTTCTAATTTTTTTACAAAGTTAGAAATTTTGATTTACATGGCTTTTGTTAGACCATATCATTTCGTCAAGGGGTGTACAACAGGTACACATAGTACCAGAAGTTCCTTTATTTTATTGAAAAACTATTTCAAAAAATAACTAATAATCGTACTGTAAATAACAGTTTTTTGTTCGAAAAGAGATACGAGCATTATACATACGTATAGATATACATACATATGCATGTTTATGTTTTTTTTACGAGGAGGAAGCATCGAAAGCCTGTATACCCGCCAGTGTGGGAATTTAACCCGAACTAAACCTCCTACTGTCCAAGAACCGATCTCCCCAGTACCACCGTCAAGTATTTCGTCGGGAGGCGGTTTGAGCACTAAGCTCGCATGTACGTACCAGTCAAATGCACTCAGTCCTGGGCTGTACCTAATAGGTTCTGCCACGTTTTATTTGTAGTAAAAAAACACTTCTTTTTCTACCATTTATTTATCTCTTATTCTTTTGACTTACCTGAAGCAAGAAGCAAGTAATAGTGAGGACAATACCTTGAAGTTTTGACACCCGTTATAGCTGCATACAAGTAAAAAATACATACCAGACTTCGATGCGAAATTTTTACTTCAATTATTCATAACAAAACCAGTCTGCCGGACACAATTACATAAGATTTATGTGGGAGTTGGGCGTAATCCACAGGCTCCTTAGAGAGATCAGAAACGAATCGTGTATTGAATTTGGAATGAATTGATAAAGCCGTTGCTGAGATATATATGTAAATATAGTTAACCACAAGTTGGCGGGACAACGCCAATTTTACAAAGTCTTATAAATATATGTATGTGTGGCTCCTTCAAGTGTATTTCTGTCATGAAAATCTTTCCCTGAGTAAACCGTTTGTATGTCCCTTCATTTGTGTGAAAACACCAAGCTCGACCAAACACATAGGGCCGTTCGCTCAATGTCTGGTAAAGACTAAAGGCTCAGTTATGCATACTTTGCATTGCACTGCATAGATAAGCATTGCTTGTGAAACAGAGTCGGGATTAAACTTCACGCAGAGCATAAATATCTTCCCAACAAAAACTACACACATTTTGTCCATGAACTAATAACTACAGATCACATAATTAGCCACCCGTGTATTTGTAATCAAATTTGAGAAAAAAGCTGCACGGAGCGTTTTTGAAGTTTTTCGTTTTGTTTTATCTCATCATTTTTTGCATTTCGATTTGTTAGCGATTTAACGTGTTTTCTATCATGACAAACATTTTTTTATAAATTTTATTTGTTAATTTTCAACCAATTTTACTTATTATATTTTATAATAAATACGATTAATAATCGCATTCAATCACAGCACTCTTTTTGTTTTCTTTGTTTGTTCTCTTTCTTTGTCACATTTCCCCTGCATTGCACAGCAAACAAACATGTTTCGAAAACGCTCAGAAATTTACCTTTTTCTTGCTTTTTTGATTAAGTGATCCTGTTTAGTTTATTCATGCATTTTGACGCTCTAATTTCTCCCTCTCTCGCTCTCACTGCTCATACGAATGTCGCTCTTACGTAAAAATCAAAAATCAACAGACCTATATCATGCTGTACATTGATTCCACGATGCAGAAAATAAAGGTGGTGCCGATCACGTACCGCTAACCCTCTCTTCGTCGATTTGACAGCATCCACCTATTCGTTGACGTCACAATAGACCAGTGATGAAAATAAAATTTTCAAATTGTACCTTTGTTGAAAAAATTTTACCTAAAAGTAGATAAATCTACCTAAAATGTAAATATGTATACTTATGGCTATCCATTTTTGATAATGGGAGGATAACCTCTGCTTTCGGTACCATATCTACTTTTGGACTCACATAAGACAGTCTTTGCTATTAAAAATGGTCTTGAAAGGAATTTCTCTGAACAGTTAAAGATAAAACTATGTTTTAATTAGTGCTTATGCCCCCTTACCGAAGAGAGCTTTTGGAAAAGTTTCCCACACTATAAAACGCGGTGAAAAGCTTATGAAAATAAGAGAAAATTTCCAGATAGGTAATTTTACTTCGTTCCAAATGTACCTGAAATAGTGTGCGTGTACCGAATATATGTTCAAATTCTAAAGTCTGAAACATAGGTAATTTTCTAGCAACTTGCACATCACTATTTCGGAACACGTGTTCGATTCTTCCTCTTTTTCTTATTGAAATCTTCTTTGCTCCTTCATTCTGGTATTTATTGACGTCCCACCCGGTTGCTCTCAGCTCAATCGGCGCAATCTTGTATTTTATCATTCTTGCATTGATTCCTTATGTGACAACTCTCACGTCTTACTATGCAATGCAAAGTATGCATAACTGAGCCTTACCTCCCACTTAAACATCGTTATCGACATTATCGACTCCCTGCATATATAATGTGATTGATAAATCAGTCGATGTGTTTAGCTGGAAGTTTTACCTCCGGTTAGTGATAATCAGACGTTGAGCAAACGGCCCATGGAATGCAAGTTTGAGCGGCAAATATTTATTTACGTAAAAAGTCAACAAGATTCGGCAATCCAGAAATGGATAAATAATTTTCCAATTGAAGAAACAGCAATTATGATAGACTGCTTTAAATTAGGATATGGACTAATCAATTGTTTAATTAAACAAATAGCTCAATATACTGGACACGAAAGTACATACACACCCAATAGTACATACAAACTGGTCTGTATTAATTAGGCGTATCAATCAGTTATTAGAACGACACCGCAGAATAATAATCGAATAATCATTTGAAATTGTAATGTAATCAAAGTTTCATATTCTCATTATCTTTACCTACAAAGAAAATTAGATAGATAGTAAAAGCATCATCGGTATCTAAAACAAAAACAAAAAATTCCCAAACAAAACTTTTAAAAATTTGATACATATCTTGCGTGGACGGGAATTTGCATATAAATTACTCTTCAGCGGTATCTTATCAGTCTAGCAAGCTATCTATGTACATTTTATCTTATATACATATTTATCCTATAAAAAGAGACAACTTTTATACCATTTTCATAGCACGTACATAAGCAACTTGTCACTTAACTATTTTGATTCACCTTTTTTGACCTGAATTTGGCAGAGCTTTCGGTGAAAGGCAAGGTAATCGGGCGGCGCGGGTAGTGCGGACAAGCCGTATATACATACATATATAATTGCTATTGATGAATGTAATCTCAGAAAAATTACGTTTAAATCATTAATCATCATTATGTACAAAGAATGTTTGTATATTCCGTAGTTATACACATATACATATGTAGGTATATATGTATATATAAAATTCATAAAGGAAAACAATGATTTTTGCAAAGAAATCAGGTTAGCAGTTGCGTTTGGAATCAGATCTGACTAATCTATGTATGCAAATGTATCAAATTTCAGAACACTTAAAGAATTCATTTCAATGTCTGCCATGAAATAAAAAGGAATTGTGTAAGGCATCATATAAATTACAACGTGCTAGAAGGTCATGCTTATACAGCAGTTCTCTCTAAACTGAGAACTAACGGACAGTTTCTGGCGAATATACTTCCTCCAACTTCGATAACACCCTTGAATATGTTTACTGGAACTCTGTTTCAGAGGCTGTCACTCACCTGTCCACCCTTTTCCAACGAAACTCTAGTGAATTTCACCGAACAATGTTTCCATATAACAGAATTGGTTTGGTTATGGTTTCATGCAGCAGTATATTACCTTTAGAGCGTTTCTCCATCCCTCCCCGATGACGCTTTTGCAGCAATATAGAGCTGCTGATGCCATTTTTACTCGCTCCTCAGTATTTGGCTGCCAGGGTAGCTTTTGTCCAGGGTAATGCCTCTGATCGAAGTCAAGGCCTTCGATATTTTATACTTTAATAAAACGTGTCAAATGTAATTGTTGTCAGTGGCTGCCCTTGGATCCCGAATTTCTATTGAGATCCCAGTTTTGGAAAGGATTTGTTGATTACATATGATAGAAAACGGGTAGTATTAGCCTTAAGAGTTTTGTCTAGGCCGTAACAATGAAAAAATAATACTGCGAAGGATTCTTTAATTCATTTTTCTCGGAAGGATGTTTTAAGTAAAAAAATATACATATTTCGTACCTACACATTTTTCTATGTGTTTGGCCGAGCTTATCCTCCAATTTGTGGGGTGCGTCTTGATGCTGTCACACAAACGGACGGATCTACAGCTTTGTGCCGCCTCCGAACGGCAAATGACTTTTATGAGAAGCTTTTTCGAGGCAGAAGTACGCTCAGAGGTTTGTCATAGCCTGCCGAGGGGCGACCGCTATTAGGAAAAACTTGTTTAGATGTTTCGGACCTGAGATCGAACCTCGGTAGTGCACACCTCTTACTAATCGACCACGGCGGTATTTGTAAATCAATGATGCCAAACCCATGCCATCATGATTGTTTTTAAAGACACGATTTTTTGCTATTGGTCGGAGACGACTTTGTGTGGGACGTCAAGGAACATTTTGTACTGCCGGCAGGTATCGAAACTATGCCTATAGTTTATGTGTTGTATTTATGTGTCAAAATACGACCGATTACAGCGTTTTGCGTGGCTGAGCTGTATTCAACAGCCGGTTGCCGGCCCACGAACTTCTACACCGAACCAGCTCTAGCCAGATTTTTCATTGCTCTCGACGGGTGTATGCCCTTGCACCCACATAAGTGTAACTGTATTATGGCTGCCAAGCTCGCTCAGTCTCTTTCAGGCCATATCTCACGCACAATATTAGAGTTTACCCATACGAAGAACATGTCTTTATTATATCTGTTTGGTTATCCGACCATATGAATACTTTACCCCTTTTTGCTGTCTTTGTAACAGCTCCTCAGCAGGCAAGCCCCTCACTCCCAAATTAGCCTCTAAAGGTACTTCGTTGAAATCAGAAGGAAACTGTTTGAACCAATGAAATTTGAGATAGAAATATTGATTCTCCTGTTTCAGATACATATGTATAGTTGATGTTGTCTGGCCGAAGCTGGAGTACGGTTTCACGAAAACCGTAGCTATGAAATATTTACAAACATGAAATTCACGCATTGTTTTAATACTCGACTTCGTAAAGGAATATTGTAAATGTGTCGAGTTTATTTTCAAAAAGTTCTACCAAGCCATGGATTTTGAAAGGTTTTTGAATAATCATCATATGCATAAATATATACGTATGTATGAATGTTAATAAGTATGACATAATCTGATCTGTCTTAGCCAATTTAACTACAAACATACATACATATGTATTTGTTTAGTACATTCATATGTACTCAAGGATTTTAGTATGACTAGCTTTACAACGACTTTACAAATACTTAGCTTACAAAAATATACATATACATGCATACATACATACATATATGTATGTGTGTGCATACGAACATAAACATCATAAGTATGCTCTTACGTATTTATAGGAATATGTTTACTTAAGAATGGAATCACTTGTTGGCTATTGCCGGCAATTTTGCGGTTCTTGATCAGCATGCAGAAAGTAGCGCGTTGTTATTGACATTTGACGGACACGGGCTGTTCGCTGACTGCCGCCACCAAACGTGAGTGTGCCAATTGGGGGAGGCAGCAACGCTCGCTGGATTTTCCCTCAACGAAGGCGCTGCACGGTATAGCAAAAGTGGCCACAAGTTACATAAATTTCTATGTAAATTAAGTGCCTACCTGAAATAAGGCAATCCCACAACAACTTTCATCAACACCGATTAACATTTTACATTTAATTCTCTTCATTCCTGTCTAAGGAAAAAACCAATTAATAAAAAGAAGATATATACATATATACATATGTGACCCGGCCTATGAAAAGGTGGCTTATGACTCAGAAAAGAAAGGACTTTCTAGTTTTCACCACGTGAAAGAGCGTCTCAAAAACTATCGAAACCATGTCATGTCATGTTTAGAGTCATAAGCCACATTTTCATAGGCCGGGACACATATATTAAGGTGGAACCTCAATGTATGGGGTAATTGAAAACTCATCTGTTTCGTAGGCCAATTTTGTGTGAGGCTAGGGTAAAAAAAAATTGACAAAAATTTGAGCTCGATCGGTTGAAAATTGCCGCGCCGCACGGGCATTGAAGTTTGTGAGAATGAAATTGGGGCAAAATGGAAAGAAAACGCTCGTAACTACTCAGATGTCACGCCTAGGGAGGTAAATTGTATGAACAACCCCCATTATTTTTGAATCTCCAATATTTTTCTTCAACAAACATACCCTCCATCGCCAACCTTTAATGGTGTCCCCATACAAAAATAACTGAATTTTCACGAAAATTTACAAAAAAAAGTATACAATTATTACAATGAATCAAAATGGGTTATTGATGCTATTAATGTATCGCATAATTATTAATGACTTATATTAAATTGTTTTTTTTTTTCAAAACTCGGATATTTTTTGCGGTAATCATCGACAACTTCAATCAAATATTGTTCCTCCTCTTCGTTCCTGTACAATACTTTATTATTATCCTCCATCATTTTCGTGTCATTTACAACGTGAATTTTCCCAGCAATTTTTATTGCTTGCTGATAACCTTCGCGCTGCGTTCCGTTTCCGGTGGGTATCGTATAAATTCATGCGGTAAGTTGAAGCGTTGGAAAAAGTTTTTTGTTTTCGAAGTCGCGAAAGCGCTCAAGTCATGCGACAAAAATGTCAGTCCGTCCGTATGTCCGTCGGTGTACACGATAACTCGAGAAAAAATTGAGATATGTCAACGAAATTTGGTAGGTAAGTTTTCTTTATCCACGGTAGGTTGGGATTGAAAAGGGGCAAATCGGACAATAACCACGCCCTCATCCCATACGATATTTCCGTAAATACTTTATCCAAATTGTTGAAAGTTGGTACGCGAAGTAGAATTTTGGCATAAAATAAAACAGTTACGAAATTTTTTGAAAATGGGCGTGGCACTGCTCATATAACGGTAATTTACAGAAATACGAAAACTGCGATTAATTAGTAACTATTTAAGCTAATTTACTAAAAATCGATATAGACAATGACCTCTCAGCAGATAATTATGCTTAGGGAAATTTTTGGAAAATGGGCGTTGCACCGCCCACTTACGCCTACATATATATGTGTACCTCTGTAACCGGTTTATTAATTTCTACCAAACGGCAAATTTATCAACCTTGGCGCCATAAAGCAATATGCAGAAATTTTTTTTAATCGGACTAAAATCACCGCCACTTACCATAGGATGGTAAATTTCAGAAATACGAAAGTTCCGATATTTCAATATGTAAAGACGCCAACTTAAAACAATCTTTTAACAGGACATAAGATTACTGATTTTTGTAAAATTGGCGTGGCACCACCCAGTTATGACTACATAAGTGTACATTTTTGAAAATTACACATTTTTAGATGCTTATTTTTAAATACAAAAATTTTGTTTAATTTTTTTTTTTCAAATTTGAGTAAAAGATAACTTATTGCAGTAAATTTTGAGTATAAGATCATCCCAATCGGATAATAAATGTAGATGCAATGGGGCACTGAGTAAAAATTCTAACTTTATATTTTTCACAAAAACACACTTTTGGTCGGAAATGAAATTTTTTCTTTTTTTTTCTTTTTTTAATTTTTTTTTCATTTTTTTCTTACTCCTGGATGCGAATTTGAGAAGACTCTACCCAGCAGAAACTAAAAAATTCAAGGGGAAAAGCTTATTTTCGACTAAAAGTGTGGTTTTGTGAAAAATGCAAAGTTTGAATTTTTACGCGTCGATTAGACGATTTTTTCAAAAGATATTGACAAATAACTGCGAAAGGTACCAAAAACAAGTTTTTTGAAAAAATCTCGAAATCGCTTCTTTGAAAAAAAGAATGGGGTTTGTTTTCGTGTCCAGCGACCCAAAGTTAGCTTAGACAACATTTTTTTTCTTAGGTTAACGCAATTACGTCAAAATTTGTCGACTAGTGTTATTTATATATGTATATCATAGCATATTATCGAAACTGTTTGACATCGGGAAAAATACTCTTGCTTATCATGCAGTTTACTGAAAGGTGAAAAGAGAATATTTAACACGGGCGCCGGATATATAAAGTTCGGCTTCGCCCGAATTTATACTTCTTTACTTGTTCGTATTACTATGCCATTAGAGCAGGTATCGAGCTATGAAAATTTATCGAAAATCGCCTGCCCACTGCTGCTTATTACACTGGGGTTGAAATACCAATGGGAAGAAATTGTTGTTTCTGATACAAAATATTTTGGGTTTACAATCCGATTCACATTCATAGCGTTCAGACTTGCTGTAATTTCATTGTTCTCTTTTTTGTCAATTTTCGTAAAAATTCAGTTATTTTTGTATGGGGACCCCATGAAGGATTGGCGATATAGGGTACAAAAATAATGGGGGTTGATCATACAATTTACCTCCCTAGGCGGGACTCCTGAGTAGTTACGAGCGTTTTCTTTCCATTGTGCCACAATTTCGCTCTTGCTCGTGCGGCACGGCAATTCTCAACCGGTCGAGCTAAAATGAAGCAAGAAGTGCATTTTCTTATTTTAAGAAGATATCTTCATTAAGAAATCCATAAGCATTTTCACATAGAAACAAGAAGAAATCTCTATGGAAATTTCTTTGTTCATTCGTCACCATACTCCTTGGCCTAGAAACTATTCATAGAGTCAATCTATAAAAAACAGTTAGTTTTTAAGTCTATATGTATGTATGAACATGTGCTATATTTAGCTAGTTTAACAAAGCCGAAGCACTCTTTATGACCGCAGCTTATGTAACACCTTTACACTGTGCGCTCTTGACTGAAGTGAAGTGGATGAGAATTTTCTGCTAACACAAGCAAATCCCATCCGCTAGATTGGAATTGTGCGATTATTATGGTTGTTGTTATTATAACCGTATTTGTTCCAATTGTTATTTTTCATTTTTTCATCTACTTTAAATTTTCTTTTCACACTAAAGCAGCCTTATCAGAATTTCAATAACCGCAGGCTTTTTTCATGCTTTCCTTTTGCACTCTATGCCTTTTGACATTCTTGCCTATAAACAATTTTATTTTTATTCTGCTTGTAGACTAAGCCTTCGCAGTGAATGATTAAAAGACGAGTTAAGTACTTTGAAGCTTGTTAAAAATTCAATGCGAGTACGGGCGCCACTGGCGAGCGAAAAAGATTGAATTAAACGTGTCATATTTTTAGTGCCGTAGCATAAGACTTGACTACCTGATTTGTTGCTATTATTGTATTTGTCGCTTTTCTTCCAACACCCACTAAGGAAATGTAGGTACATATGTATGTAATACATATGTACATATTTGTCAAATGTTTGGCTTGAGGGAGGCTTCGGATAAAATCCTTGTTTGTATTTACGGATGAACAACATATTTAGCATATGGATGTGTATATTAGCAATAATAAAATAAACTGTTTACATCTTTTAAATTTTTTTGGTCTATTAGATTGGGAAGAGCTGTAAGATTTTGGACAAATTCCTTGACAGCTTATCATGCATGCTAATACGTTCACATGTAAGTCCACAGAATAGAAAAACCTAACCGAGTTATGCATTTTGTAAATTAGTTCTATGTGCATATCATCGCTGCGCCAACAAAAACAGTTGTGTTTTCAGTAACTTTTCAGGAGAGCAAAAAACAAAATTTTTTTAGTGTATTTCTAGTACTGCGAGCACATATGTAGCTGTGTTTGATTACTTCTAAACTAAAAGAGATATAAGAAAACGGCAATGCAGAAATATATTTTTACTAGTTTATATGTAGTTAATGCGCATATAACTCAGATTTTGTTGTTTGCACAGAAAAACACTCGGTAAAGTAACAAAATACATGCAAAGCAACAACACGAACTCGGTTATTTATGTGAGTTCAGCCAGGTCGGTTAAAAAATACGCGACCTGATGCGTAGTGTTGTTAAGTGAAAAACTGCGCTATTGTGAATTGTTAAAGAAAAAGTACGTAGGGAAATTTTTGTTTCCTTATGTTCTTGATGAATACTTTAAACAAATATATATGTAGGTATATTACACAAATAATTCGCGAAATTGCAAATTTCCGTTGGTTTTTGTGCATTCAACTAATAACATGCTTCATAGAAAATGGCAACAGGGTTGCTTATGTAGGTAAAGGGAAATTTTAACCGAGTTGAGCCTTTTCTCACGCTCGCTTACAAAAAAATGATACTTTTATTATAATTAAAAAAATTGGGAAACTAAGTACATTAGTATGCTTCACTACTTCCCCAAGCAAATGATACAATTTTGTCTCTTTTATTGCTTCACCAATTTTTTTAGATGATTTTTGAATAAAGACTTGAATTAGGCCATAACTTCTTGATCGATTCTCAGAAAAAACTAGTCCGTTCACATCCCATAAGTGTTCAGTGAAAAAGTTAAAAAAAAAGAAATTACTGATTTATTCACATTTTTATAAAACTTGGATTACGAAATTTTATCAAATTGAATCAAACATTGAACAGAAATAAAAAAAACTCGTATGCAAATTTTAAGTTTACCATTTTTGGGGCAACGTTTTGCATATTTTGTTAGGTAGGTAGGTAGGTAGGTAGGTGTGGCTGCCCCTCCAACGCAGGGACACACATAAGCCACGAGTTGAAGGCCCGTTGTGATACCACAGTTAAGAGTTTTCACTCCCCTTTGCTGAACCATTTTGAATCCTTGACGAAACTCGTTAGGCACCTCGGGTTTAAGTCTCCCAATTTGTCAAGGTCACTAAAAGAAAAATACCCAGAAAGCGCAATCTGCATAGATAAATTCTCTTAAAAGCAGCTTGCAGTGGCGAAGGGTATACGAATGCGTTCTTTTCTCGGAAGAATCTGCTTGGTCAGATATTTGCGTCAGTCCAGCACTGTTTTTGATTTAATTGTGACGGACCTTACAGCTTACATTGCTGCCTGGCTGTCACTAAAGATAAAAATCTCTTTACTCTTTGAATCAGTACGAAGTTCGTTTATAGCCTCCATTATTGCTGAGACCTCAGCCTGGAAGACACCACAGTGGTCCGGTAGCCGAAATGCACGGCTCAGGGATGGGTTGCAGGAGTAGGCCCCTCCCACACCACCGTTCATTTTTGAACCATCTGTTAAAATTACTACACTATGGGTGGGCCATAGTAGTTTTCCTCCCATTCCTCCCTGCTTGGGATTTTCATGACAAAGTTTCTATCCGTAACCAGAGTTTCGACACAACGGTCTGTATAATCCGGAAGAAAGCTATATTTTTCCGGAATTCAGGAGTGACCCTGCAATCCCTATACCCATTGCCCTGTCTCTCTTAACCGAAATGCAGCAAGAGATACCATCTGCGTATCCACCAGATGTAGTGGCAGAAGATCCAAAAGACATTTAAAGCATCATTTGGCGTTTTCCGGATTGCTTCGCTGAAGCAGATCATACTAATCCTCAAACCTCTGTACTTTGCTGAGTAAATTGAGTTTAGAGGCCTTGCCCAAGCCAGGCCACCAAACTGTAAAGGTTATGGCCCAATGCAAGCTAGCTTTTCTTGCTTTGCTTACTTTAGTTTGCTTTG
>JAPVRG010221354.1:9332-23060 GCA_029783565.1 Rhagoletis cerasi | reverse complement strand
AATCAGTTGAAGAAAGATAACATGAAAACGGTGTAGCTGGATATAAGTGATAAATTCTTACTAACCTAAATTCTTACTATCGAGGAAACTGGAGAAATACGCAGATCCGGAGCTTAGATATCTTGTGTCTCTAACAGGCGAACTACCAGGGAAAGATTGAAGATTCAGTAGCACGTCCCTAGGTGACAGCTGTTGATATAGGAACTTACTTTAAGAACCGATAGTTTCAAAAAGAAAGATATTGAGAAAAGTGGCTTAGAATTTGTATGCCCTTTAGGCTCTTTAGGGCCCCGCTTAGACTAGTGTTGGCCAGCGAAAGCTTGCTTCCTGTTGAGTAAAAAACTTCAGAGCAGACAATTATTCGGTTTCTGTTCCAGGTTTATTGAGGGCTTACAATTCAAGTAGAACGAAGATTTATAAGTGAGGACAGTCTCATTCAACTAAATCACTATTAACCGACCTTTAATTATGTGACGGGATTTCTGATGTTTTTTTTGGGATCTCACCTGGCCAGGACACAAATATCTCATGCCCCCAGAAGTCACACTCGTCAACACATTTTTATATCATCGACGTCATAGGATTAACTCTCAAGTGAAATTCATACAGCCTTGTCCTAACCTTTAATTCCTATGTCATGGAGCCAAAAACAACAGTGGAACCAAACGCTTATAGCTTGTAGGCTATATTTGGGTCCTCTCTCGTCGATGGTATGTGGCGCAGAAGCATGGACAATGACAACATCCGATGAGGCGGCCCTTGGAGTATTCGAGAGAAAGATTCTACGGAAGATGTACGGGCCTTTATGAGTTGGCAACGGCGAGTATCGCAGACGATGGAGCGACGAGCTTTACAACGACATGGACATTGTGCAGCGAATTAAAGTACAGCGACTCCGCTGGCTTGGTCATGTCGTTCGAATGGATACAGACGCTCCAGCACTGAAAGTATTCGACCCGAAACCCGCTGGTGGTAGCAGGGGAAGAGGGAGGCCTCCTCTGCGTTGGAAAGACCAGGTGGAGAAGGACTTGGCTTCACTTGGCATTTCCAATTGGCGTCAGTTGGCACAGAAGCGAAACAACTGGCGTGCTTTGTTGGACTCGGCCAAAATCGCTTAAGCGGTTTCAGCGCCAAACAAGAAGAAGAAGAAGTAAATATACTTAGTTGCGGGCATGTAATTACGATTTGGACCACTTGGAAAGTGGCTGCATTTATAGTCTTGGATCTGAGAGTAGGCCGTATTTTTCTACCTTTGAAACATTGTGAGTCTCTTACACTCACTGTCCTACATTTCTTAGAAACATTCAACCTAACTTTTATTGTCGAAATTGTCTGCTGGGAAACCTGACAGCTATTGTGAATTTTTATATTTACGTCAATCAATTTGTGTAAATGTTTCGACTTAAATTTTTTATGGATGATTGGACATTTTATGAACAGCACTTCCTTACGAGTATTAAAGTATAAGATGAGCTTGCAGCATTACAATTATTATTTTTGCTACTTATATTTCGTTGAAATTCCTTTGGCAAAGTTTTAATCGGATTAAATACTTTCAGAGCTAATGATCGGCTTAGTAAACAAATAACCGGCAAATAGCAAATTTGAATTAGTGAGTCTTTTGTTAAAAGGTGCGTGGGATATTTGGTCGAAGTTTCGTGCTATTAATAAACCATTTTGTTATACTTCTAATTTTGAACTTAAGTAGAAAATCAATAACTTTTGTCGGCATTAAAGAATGTTGCTGTGCCTAAAATTTAAACACTTTTATATATACAGTCATTTTTTCTCTTCCATTATGCGTTTAATAAAAAAGCAAAAATTCTAAACCAGGAATATTTTCTAGCCGCACAAAAAAAGGATATTAGCAGCCAAGTCGTAATAATGCCTTGGTCGAACAGAAATTTTTCGTGTACTTTCTAACAGGCATGCTACGTTCATTTACCGAGTTTTAGTTTTGAAATCAGCAAAAGCTGCAGAAAACCGCTGCAAATTAAAATGAACAATATTCTGCAACATTATGCGCAAAGCTGCACAATAGAAAGCGAAAAACTACTCGCACTTAGCGGAAAAAAACTCTTAAACAAAGTAAAAAATGTGAAATCATAAAAAAGGATACTAGCGCAAAACCCACAATAATGATGCGTATGCGCTATGAATTGGCATGCATGCAGTTAGAGTTTCACTGCGTTCATTTAGTTGGTGCAAGACCGGTATTATTACTTAGTTTTTTTTTTGTCGGAAAATGCAGGGAATTAAATTTTCTACATTGTTGAAAACAGAAAAGCTATGTTTCTAAAGTAAACAACAGCATTTTCTGTTGATTTTAACAGCTCTTGTATGTAGTTGAAAAAAAGGATATTTGCACGCAAAGCTTGGTGGGTCAACAAGCGCGTTGAAAGTTTATATGTGCTAAGCGGAAACTATACTGCTTTCCTAGGCCGAATTTCATTGAATTCCAACGAGAAGCTGTTGAGTTTTTGGTGAATTTAAGGTTAAGGAAATATGTTTTTCATTCTATATATGTAGTTAGATGCTTGGTTCAAATGAACCAATCATCGTACAAAAGGACATACGTGAACAAGCCAAACTATTGCTATGATTACATTGAAATTTGTAACTTTGGTCGCTGCAGCCACGACGCGTTCGTGCAGTAAGTGTCGTTTTTTTATGAAAAAGGATATCCGTGCGTAGGCCGAACTATTGCTTTGATTAAATTGAAATTTGTAACTTAGATTGCTGGAGGCACGACGCGTTCGTGCAGTAATTTTCGGTTTTATCATAAAAAAGGACACTCTTAAACAAGCCCAACTATTTCTTTGACTGCACTAAAATTGTTAACGTAAGTTGCCGGAGCCGCGATGCGTTCGTGCAGTAAGTTTCGGCGCAAAATATTAAATATTTTATAAAATATGAATCATTGAAGTTACTTATATTGGTGTGCTATTTTTTTTGGCAAAGTGTACAAAAACTTTATACCTTGCGCTGGCATACCACACTATTTAATTCTCACATTATTCGCACGCTAGCAAAAAAAAATTATACACAACGCGTACACTTACAGAGTGTGCGTCGAAATTTTTCATTTACTCAGCGGTTGGCAATACACCTTCGCATAAGAACTTTAATTTAATTCTGAAATATTTTTTTTTCCAAAAAACTAAGAATTACTAAAATCAGGCCTCCTCCTCATCACTGTCTGATTTTGACCCATGCAAAAAAGTACATTCGTACGCAGGCTGAAGTTTTTCAGCGTATTCGTTCAAAGCTGGCATGCACCGGATTTGTTGGAATTGCAAATGGCTTTTCCTGGAAAAATCATGAATTCAGTGAAATAGTGCGGAAAGGAAGTGTGTTCACTTTAGTGAGTAGTAAATGCACCTGAGCAGAAAATTTAATGCGAAAAGCCGTGTGTAAAGAGGCATAAGTAGTTTTATGAGCGCGCTGAAAGACGGTATGCGTTAATTGGCTATTGAACTGCGTTTGAAATTATATGAAAAATATATAAAGAACCAAATCTTCATTTTGAATTTTCAACAATATGGCGATTAATTTCAAGCTAGCAAAAAAGGACATTAGTGCAACAAGCGTAGCTTTGCTTCGATTTTGCTCAAATTTGGCGAGCATTAAGATTGGCTCTACTTGCATTCGCAAATCAAATTTGAATAATTTTAAAGCCAGTTTTTTTCGGAAAAAAATTGCACATTTAATTTTTGGTCTGCAAAAAACCTTTTTCCAACTTAAAGAAACAATTTGGCAAACAAATTTCTTGCATGCAAAAAAAGGACATTCATGCAACAAACGCAGTTTAACTACGATTTAATTCAAAGTTGGCGAGCAGTTAGCTTAGGCATGCATGCGTTCATACACCAAAATTGAACCATTTCCAAAGCTGTTTTCCCAAAAAAAGGCGCATGTTTATTTTTTGGTCTGCAAATGCCGTTATCCAAGTTTAAGCAACTTTTTGACAAACAAATTTTATGAATGTAAAAAAGGACATTAGTGTGAAGAGCGCAGTTTTACACCGTTTTCATTCCAGGTTGGTGAGCAGTTAGCCCGGCTATACCTGCGTTTGTAAACCAAATTTGAATAATTTCTAAATCAGTTTTTTCGAGAAAATCTTATATTAAAAGTTTGGTTTGCAAATACATACCTTTTTCCATGTTTAAGCAAAAATTTAACGAAAACTTTCATGTTTAGAAAAAAAGGACATTGCTTCGCAAGCTTTGATATTGCCTCGAATTTGCTTAAAATTGGCATATGCTTAGCAGGATAGTAACCACGTTCGCTCAACTAGTTTGAATAAATTTGTAGACATTTTCGCTGAAAAATATACAGTTTAAGTGGATTTGAAGCTCGAAATAATGCTTTATGCCAATATCATTTAATGATTTCAGCTTTAAATTCCAATAAGTATTTATTTGCCAACTAAGCATGGAAAATATTTTCCACGCGTTTATTTTATTTTTTGCAACTCTAAGCCATAAATCACGAACATAAACATAGTAAATGAGATTTAACTTACATATGTTTGCATACATAAACATATTCTCCCTGCATATGTATATATGTAAGTACATAGATATGTAGCACAGCTAGCCATGTTTTCATGTCGTAAATTTCCATTAAGTATTTGCATCCGCCAACATTCACAGAAGCAAATGTTTGCATGTATGTATGTAGCTGTAGCGCATAGTTGTTACAAAGTTTTGCTGATACTGATAAGCGACGCTCAAGGATATGCGTTGATGGGTATATACTTTTACAAATGCTTATATATTCACAATTCTTATACTACATATGTGCGCTTTGTATGCGTAATAGTTAGTTTCATTGCTGTTATGGCGAGTGCAAAATTTTTCTTTTTTTTTACTCATCCACTATAGCGATTTATCCTAAGAGGCATATAAATTATTTAATGTGTTGCTGAAAAATGAAAAAAAAAATAAAGGAAGAGAAAACATTTTTACTTACAAAGCAGCACAAATATATACATAGTACATGTGTTATATTAAAATGATAGTAAAAATTGCCCCGGTAATAGTAGATGTACCGCAACATGTGTATGAGCTATAAAAAAAATAAGAGATGCTGATTTTATACTTGAGAGTGCTCACACGCGTTGAGTGTGCAATCTCATAAGGCACAACCTGTGTGTGTATGTATATGGCGCAAGGATAATACCAAAGTAATAAAAACGCTGTAGCAAGCTCACACGCCTGCAGCTTTTGCCTCTTCATCACCCAGCATTTATGAGTTGATGAGCTTTAAAACCTCTCGCACGCCCCCCAGCAGCCGTGTATCATTCTGCTTTTTGCCGTTGGCTGTGCGTGGCGACCCTGTGACATTGTCTATTGCTAGCAACATTGCAAATCGCTGATAAGGTGTTTACTTACTTCGCTAAGTTGGATACCTACGCCGTGTAACTATATATGCCTACAAAAATAGATATTTATGGCGTGACATATCCAATTTCTAGCACAACAAATAATTTTCTAGCAAGCTGGCGTTGCCTCTAATCCCTGGCACGTTTTGATGAGATTCGCTTATTTTTCCTTCAGAGATTTTTCTACCTTCCTTCAGCGCTTTCACAGCTTTCACTTTATTACTGCTGCTCGCTTTGTTTGCTTAGATTTTTCCATTTAACTGGCAGGCATGCAACTTAATAATACCGTTCAGCGTTTTAGAAACTGCGCGCTAATTTGATATCCCGCAAGCAATCTGAGTATATGCAGCTGGAAGAAATGAAAAGAGAAAAAGGAGCAAGTGATTGGAATTGCGCATTTAAACATTTCTTTACAAAAGAAGGTGCATTCTAGGGAACCTCAAGAGAATTTGCTAGTGATTTTGCTCATAAGAAAATCTCAATTTCCAAGAGCCAAATAACCAATACAATTAGCGATTGCGTTTTGACCGCTGATAGTGTGGACCTATACTGTGCCATGGAGCAGTTGGACTTCAGGCCCACTGTTTTATCAAATACGTCTGCTTTATAAATAATAGCTGTTCGACAACCTGGCAACATATCCTTGCCCGTAAGGAAAATTTAAACGAAAAATATGGTTAAAGATAGGAAACTAGCCCGGAATGTCGCAGCTGAAGTGGTGAGAGCGGCTTACACCCACTCTCGGCGCACAGATTCGATACTTCGTTTGGCAGAGTATCCAAGTGATAAAAAAGTTGTTTTGTACTAGCGTTTGCTCTCCGGCGGCAGCTGCTGTTGAATTTATGTTGCAAACTGTTTCGGATCTTTTATATTTTCAGCGAGCATTAAATGCATCGGCATATATCTGTACTGCAATCACAATCGTCATCGCGAAATAGAACTTTTTTGTGAAACATACCCACCTGCTGATAAGGTTTTGGTTTCGGTAGTGTAAATCGAATTTAAATTCAGATGCGAACGAGTACGAACACTAATTGCAGTTGAGAAACTTTTTCGAATGTGAATACGAATAAGTTAAGGAGGCATTATGTGCAATTATATTGCTAAAAATTTATCGATAAATGTAGCGATTAATATATTTTATCGTTGATTCGATGAATATGTCGATATCAAAATCGATACAAATATGTAACTATAACGGCTTCGTTAAATATATCAAAAAAATTTTAATAGTTATTGCTGTAGATTTATAGGTTACATTATCAATAAATGTATCGATATCATTATCATAAAACATATCGATAATATCTTAGATAAATTAATCGGCAAATACATCGAAAATTGTCTGGAAAATTTATCGAAATGTAGCGATATTGCAAGCAAGTGTAATAAAATTGATTTTTTCAAACAATTCTGAAGCTTATAAAAAGTTTTGTAAATTGAAATATGTATGAAAACGTCAATTTATAAAGCCATTGGCTACAAATTTTTTAGTTTTCAAAATGTTTGTATACATTTTTAAATTTCATCACAATGGCGCTCAAGAAATGAAAAAATACATTTTCGTTCAACAAAAATTTCTTAAATCATGCTTAAAAATGCTCGTACATATATCTACTTCTTCAAGAAAATTTACAGCAACGGCAAAGAACTTTTCCAAGCAAATAGAAATGATGAAAAATATTTCTTGTGTTTTTTCTTTAGAGCTAGATTTTAAGCTTAAGAAAATAGAATATTTAGTTTTTTTTAAAAAAGAAGAAAAAGTAAAAAAAGTTTTGAATGTACTAAACAGTTTTTAAATATTTTCAAATTTATTTTCGAAAAAGATTCCGCAATGCCATAAAAATAGTCAGAAAAATAAAGAAAGTTTTAAAAAATATGTTGGGTTTGAAGAGCAGAAATTTTCAAGAGTTTTAAAATTCTTTCAATTTTTGCAGAATTTGTGTGTAAATTTAAGAAATCTTTAAAAAATATTAAGTTAATTTCCCAAATTTTATAGTCCTTTATTTTTTTTCTAATTTTCAAATTTTTAAATTTTTAAAAATACAATTTTCTTAAGTTTCTAGAATAATTCATTTACACTTGGTGTAAGGTAAGAATCAACGTTGTTTTTGAGAAGAAAAATTTTCACAAATTTTTAATGCATAAAAGTTTTTCAATTTGGTTAACTAGCACAGGCTTTAAAACGATTAGAGGCATATAAGGCAAAAAAAAAAATTTTCGAAAATGTTAAGTGCAAAAACTTTTTTAAGAGAAATTATTTAAACATTTTCTGAGTTCAAAAAAGTTCTCTTTACAGGGTTACTGGGATAGGGTTACCGCATACTTAAGGACGTTATTAGTTAGGCCATTTCTTATTAATTTTGTTATGTGACATGATGTTCAAAACTTAAACGTTTTCGAGACATTCTCGATTTTAATGATTATTTAAAAAAAATATTTTTTGTCTGTACGCTCACTTTTTTTTAAATGTTAGTTCAAGGGTCCGATTTTTTTCTTTTTTTAGTTAAAGGGTATGCCAATTAATAAAAATCATCAATAAATACTATATGTATGTAAATTTATGAAAATTCTAAAAAATAAATCTATAATTTAAAATATTTCACAAAAAAAATCCCAAAAAAAATTTTATTTTTATTGTTAGAAAAATTATGTTTTTTGAGCAAAAAGATTTCAAGAGTTATGATTTTGTTTTCAATTTAACGTATAGAAAAATTCATGTTGCTAAATAAAATTCTAAAAATTTCTTGAGAATGTTTCTTAGTTTGGTTAACAAGCCAACTGAAAGAAGCTTGCATTCTTTTCATTCGAAAATCAATCAAATAAAATTACTAATAAAATGCATACATACAGTTTTTAATAAAAAAAAAAAATAAAAAAAAATTCTAGATTTTTGAATTTCAGAACGTTTAAAAATAAAATTTTAAATTTTTTAAACGCAAATTGCGCATACTTTTGTTGTTTTAAGAAAAAAATGTTACACAAAATTTTCATATATGGAGAATAACTTTCAAAACTTGTTCAATCAATTATGTACAAAATTTTAATAATACTCTGAAAAGTTTTAAAAAAGACTAAATTTTATTATAAGAAAAATTTTGGTTTTGAGGAAAATGATTACGAGAGTTTAGATTTTTGTTTCAAACGAAACGATTAAACTAATATATTTTATTAAAACAACAAAATCTATACATTTCTTGGGAGATTTTTCAAGTTGTGTTCGCAAGCGAACTTTTCGAAGCATACATTTTTTTCAAGTAAAAATCATTACATAAAATTATAAAAAAATATACTCGAAAGGAGAAATTTTTCACTTTAAGTTTTTAATAAAAAGAACTAACAAAATTCTAGATTTTTCAAAATTCCAGTTTTTAAAAATAAAAATTTTTTTTTTAAATTTTGCGTCCATGTATGTACTTTGGTTTTCAGAGAAAAAACTTTTGTGGAACTTTATAAAAACGGCTCAAATAAATTGTTATTGGGACACAAATAATAAAAACTATTAAGAAAAAAGAAATTTAGTAAAAAAAGTTTTCAACTAAAAAATATTTAGGTCTTCTTCTTCTTGTTTTTTTGGTGCTGTAACCACCTAAGCGATATTGGCCGAGTCCAACAAAGCACGCTAGTTGTTTCTCTTCTGTGCCAACTGACGCCAATTGGAATTGCCAAGTGAAACCAAGTCCTTCTCCACCTGGTCTTTCCAACGCAGAGGAGGCCTCCCTCTTCCGCTGCTACCACCAGCGGGTTTCCAGTCGAATACTTTCAGTGCTGGATATTTAAGTATTTACCGAAAGTTCACAAAAATAGTCTGCAAAATATTTAAAACGCCTAGTTATGTACTTAAGTCAAATGGCTAAGAGTGGAAAAGGAACTATAAACTAATATGAAACCGAGAGAAAATACAAATTTGTAATGATATTTCCGTTTCTGTGGTTTCATATTGACTATTTGAAAGTAAAAAGAAACTCCTTTGTTGGCAAGAATTTCGTTTATTCCCCAACTACCTTAAGCTGCTGAGCTAAGTAATGGCCTTTACATCCACTTTTTATTCAACTATTTCTTTGCTGTAATGCAAAATTGTTGCTCCGCTTCCATGAACAGCAGCTATGGCTACGCATGAAATTCCATTCGAATCCCTCCGCTTTATGTTCGCAGCGAAATGGCTTTAGTAAAATCTAGCCAACGCGTTTGCCACTTTGTAATTGCAACATTTACCCTGGCACACAAATACAAAGATAGATGTGCAACTTGGTGGGGGGAAATGCACACAAGCATATGGCTGTAAGTAATATGCGACCAAAATTGTTACTTTTTACTATTTAACGCCTGACAAATGTTAAATGCTCGCGCTTGCAATAAAATGTGTGCACATATACACACACTAAAACACGCATACACTTATATAAACACATTTGGAAAGGCAATACATTGTTGCACCTGCTGTGGCGAGACTAGCTCGAATAGTTTGTGGTTCTGTTGCTCATTGCACGCCTTTCGTATCCACCTTCGCGCCTTCAACTCATGCTCCTCCGCTTCCGCATCCTCTTAGCTTTTGGCATGACCCTCAGCACGTATTTAGTATAGTATGTACGCAATCCATTCATTTTGGCCCAGTTTATGCGCGCATGCAAGCAATACAATTTCAATATGCTTACATCATTTTTCAGTTCATTGCCTGCAATTGTGCCATTAAGCTGGTGCAGCGTGCAGTCATTTCAACTAATCGATATTTAAAGTTATATGTGAGAGTATGTTTATATATCTGTACACATGTAGACGGACAGATAAATAAGTGAGGGTGTGTGTGCGGGTACGCCGTTTCGTATGACCACATTTCCATTGACTTTTATGCGCTATTCGCAGGGACATGTTGCAATTGTTGGTGCGCTGGAGCTCGCTTAATACGAAATTTATACCTTAGCGTACATAATGTTTATATAACATTTTCGATTATATTTTAAAGGAAGAGAGAGAGAGAGAAGGACAGCAAATAGTATTTTGGTTGGCTCTGCTTTTGTTGCTCGAACCGAAAGTGCAGTGCTGAGCAGTGGTGTAGCTCAAAAATTGGAAGCTTAGTGAAAGCTGTGTCTTAAAACACAAGCTACATTTTAGTAGAGTTATGGTTGCAGCGGTATGTTTTAGGGAGTTTAAGGAAGTTTTAGTGGGACTTTCAAGCAAAACGATGCTTAAATACGACAAAGAGGAAAGTAAAATAACGTTAATAAGCGTAAACTCAGTGCAACTGTTTGCAGCATGTTGCAGCAACGTTCAAGCAAGCACGGGTTTCAAGCAAAATTAATCTTTTGCCAGCAAAAGACGAGTCACAATAGAGTACTCTGCCAAAATCTCAAAACAAAAAATACTTGCAGCATGTTGCAGCAACATTAGCAAAATGATAGTGGCATTTTCAAGACAATTTAAGCTTAAATATGACAAAGTAAAGTAATTTGCCGAAATTTGAAACACAAAAAATACTTTGCAACATGTTGCAGCTTCATGATGGAAACCCTAGTGTGAGTTTCATGACAAGACGCTGTAAGAAGGTGAAAAATAAAATAATTTGACGAACTATGGCATACAAAGTCTCTGTAAACATGTTGCAGCAACATTAATGAATTGCTAATGTGTGTTTCATGACAAATTAAGCTAAACGACGATAGGAATCAAAGCGAAATAAAGTAATTTGCCAAAATCTAGCAAATAAAACATTTCGCAACATGTTGCAGCAGTATTAGAAAAATGATAGTGGCACTTTCAAGACAATTTAAGCTTAAAGATGACAAAGCTAGGAGCAAAGTTGAGTAACTTGCCGAAGTTTCAAACACAAAAATTACTTTGCAACATGTTGCAGCTAGATGATAGAAATCTTAATGTGAGTTTCATGACAACTTTAGTTTAAAGACGACAGAGCGAAGGGCAAAATAAATTACTTTGACAAACTATGGCATACAAAGAATCTCGAAACATGTTGCAGCAAGATTAGTGAAGCGCTAGTGTGGGTTTCATGCCAAATTAAGCTTAAAGACGATAAAAGTAAGGCCAAAATAAAGTTATTTGTCAATCTCTGGCATACAAAATCTTTTGCAACGTATTGCAATCATATGCACTTAAACAGAAAAAAATCAGGACGAAATAAATTAATCTGCCCAAATCTGGAATAAATACTTTGCAATATGTTGCAGAAACATGATAGAAATGTTAGTATCCCTAGAAATGCCAAAAATCGTAAAAAATTAAGCTTAGAAATGACAAAGGCAAAACGGCAAGAGAAAGTAATTTGCCTAAATCTCAAAGGTGAAATCCTTTGTAATATGTTGCTTGCAAGCAACTTAATGACTAGGAGTAGAGTAGTAAAATTTTCTGGAATTCCTACCCGATGCCACTAACGACGAGAAAAGAGTGGCAATGTGGCGCAAAACAAATCGGATTTAGTAGTAGAGACATGCGTTCCCCTGACATAGCCAGATAGCAGGAATCAAAATTTGGCTACAAGCCTTCCTAAGGCCAGAATCGTTTATAACAACCTAGGTTAGAGACAACAGCAAAAAAAGGAGAGCTTCTGGTAAAATGAAAGACGTTGATCGCGGTCTATAAGGTGACCCAGTATAGACTGTGCTTCATAGTAAACGGAAGCCATAACCCAAACTGCATTTATTCAACAAAGAGGCCCATAAATTCAGGCTTTCGAATTTTTATATACATATTTTTTTTTAATATTTGGAAATGAAATATTAAAGATTGTAACAAATTTTTCTTCTTAAGGCAGACTTTCTGCGGTATCGACATTGATATCGAAGAATATATCGATAACTTGTTACTAACAACTAGACATATAGAGAAAAAAAGCATAGACATTTCATAATTACATCGATAGAGAACGAAGTCGAATTTAGTATTGATAAACAAAAGTTATCGATAACTAATTTAAAAAAAATTTTATCGACAACATTGCCGATAAATTTGTTCGAAAATTACCCTGTTTACATTTTCGAAAAAAATAACGATTAAAAATAGCGACGAAAAATAGATAACATTTATTGACATGCATAAAAAAAGTAACGATAATAGTGTCGATAAATTATATCGGTGAAAACAACGTAAACTCTTTCTCTAACTTTTTACGTAGTAAAGTTTAATAAAGTGTATGGCCAGTATGCTTCAATTTGTGATCTACGTCCTGCTGTCGGTACCCAAAATAAAAGGGCCTACAGTTTTATGCCGACCGGTAAATAGATTTTTATGCATCGCGGAGGGCCAAAGTCTTTAAGAAACCACTTTTTTGGTGTCGCTTGAATCAGGCATCAGCACCGATAAGTTAATTGACAAAAAACAAGTATAACTTTGATTAACATATTGTTCATAATAATCAAATAATATCGGCAAAGATATCTATAGCGATTTCCAATACATTACACCGTGCGACAAAAATCTAAAAATTTCAAAGCACACGAAAAAATCAATAAACTCACGAAGCCAGGGGCCTAATACAATAAAACTGCGTTTTTAATTTTTCCCGCTGACGTCAGGATTTTTTAAACGACTTTGAGATTTCAAAAGTATGAATAATTCTAAAAATTTAAAAAAAATTCAGTGCATTGAGAATAAAAATATGGGTACCAAATGAAAGAGAAAATTCTGTGAAATTAAAAAGAAAATAAATGTTTTTCACAAGGACGTATAAGGATTGAAAATGCCCTTTTAATAATTTTTATTTTTTTAACCTAATAAAGTGGAAGGGATGAAATTCGAGGATGTGGTCATGTGTATATTAGTCTTTAACGTATAGTTTTTTCAAAAATAAATATTGCGAATTTTCAAGAATATGCGAGGACAAAATTTTAAAAGGACATTTTCAGTACCTTTTCGTCCTTATGCATAAAAATATTTAGCCTTTTTCAATTTTAAGGAATTTTCTCTTTTATTTGATACATTCTACATTGCACTAAAGTTTTTAAACAACTTTTTAAAATAATCATATTTTTTAAATTTCAAAGTTCTTTTAAAAATATTCTGACGTCAGATAGAAAAACTAAAAATGCAGTTGTACTATATTTGGTCACTAGTTTTTCGAGTATATTGATTTTTTTCGTGTAAAATTTACTGTCGCACGGTGTTATCGGTATAGATATTGGAATGTGTATCACAAAAATAAAGAAAAGATAAGAAATCACTAGCAATATTTACGCTGATATCAACAACGATGTGGACAACGTCAAAAATTTTATATAATAATAATAATAATTTGGCGCTTACACATATGTTAGTGTTTGGCCGAGCTTCTCCTCCGATTTGTGGCGTGCGCCTTGATGTTGTCACACAAACGGGAGGGACCTACAGTTTTA
>JAPVRG010221338.1:0-12262 GCA_029783565.1 Rhagoletis cerasi | reverse complement strand
CCTCCATGCCAATCAGGGTCTTGTTAACACTGGGAACTTCATCGAAAAGCAACTCTCAAAGTTGAGAGCATATTGCCCTAGTCATTGGCGTGGGTATGCCCTCCGAAGTTTAAAGCGCGGACCGTTTGACTTTACACTTAGTCAATATAAGCGCTCTTCGATATGGTGCCTTGAACTCCTCGAGCATGAAAGAATTTAGGTTGCTTATGGGAAGGTTTGGAGTACAATAACGGAGATAAAGTCCAATTCCGTGCTTGAGCGGGATCCTCCGCTGCGGAGCCTTAGCTCAACAGATACTCAGAAATTGGTATAAAGCTCCAGAAACATAACCTTGAGAAGCATCAGCGCTTGTCGTAATGACCACTCGGGATCCTCGAACCTGAAAACCATTCAGTAGTGGTTTAGGAAGTTGCGGTCTGCAAAATTTTCACTATTAACTGTTCGGCCCGCGCACGAAAATATTAATCCTTGTACAAAGCCTTCGAACTTGACGGCTAACCAGACCTCTCGCAACAGTCGTTCCATCTTATGAAAAGAAACTGACTGCTCGTCATGTAGTGTAGTTGGTTCCAGAATATTTCCCGTCCATTCCAAAAGTATTAAAATCATAATGTATTTGGAATGAACTCCCATCATCCTTAATCAAATGTAGTTTAAAGACAAACGGATTTCGGAGCTTTGCCATCTTTGGTGCTGCTTTTTTTTTGTTCTCAATGACGGAAGAGTAGTTACCGATGCCCTTAAAAATGAATGCTCAACTATAAAAAAAAAAACAATTTCCTATAAAAATTTGCCTTTATTTTGCCTTTTTTACTTCTTCGCTTAACTCAAATGTTAATACAACTTTATTCCAAGCCATCTTTACAAAAGTAAAATTCGAGAAACGAACCAAACTGGAATTTTGATAGCTCAATTCTTATGAAGCATACAAGCAGGCAAGTACTCTTACCCGCACAACAACAAAAAAGTAATGCATGTACGTAGATATATATTTAATAGAAAAAGGATAAAATGTGTACTCACACCTAGAAAAATGCTTGAGTACAGGAGTCATATACATACATAGTTATGTGAAAAAGAGCTAGAAGGCCAAGAGGAAAACACATGCTGAGGAGGTGCTTACAACGAGCATAACACAAAACATGCACACATGTTTTTACTTGAATATGTATATCTATGTACGGATGCATTACTCTGTGTATGTGTCTCCAACCTGAATATGTTTTTCCTCTGTACACACAATATGCTCCATCTAGACACACACAAATAAAATAGGACGAAGTAAATTGAGTTTGCGTTAAAATTTATGATTTATTTGGTAGCATACAAGTTTATTTCGTACATTCGCCGCACATCTTAAGGACTGTAAAAATGTTTATATCTCTGTTTATACGCACATATATTTGTTTGTATAGTCAGTCGTATCGACGTTTTATCTGCTTTCACCCGTAAGCGAAGAGTGAGCGAAAACAAAAAAAAAAAAAATAAAAAAATAAATAAAAAAAGGCGACATAAATGATAACATAAAAACCAAATGAAAGCTGCGCCAATGGCAACGCTAACCTCCACAACAATAAAAATCTCCACAACAGCAACATCAACTGGAGCTGGGATTAGTGAGTTTAAGCTGGTGCTGCTAAGAAGCAAAACAGCAATGAATGCTGCAACAAAAAACATTTCCTCTGCAAAGGCTCGCTCCCATTTGTTTGTATGCCACTTGAAGCTATCGTGGCGTCTGTTTTTTTTTTCATTATTTACGAGTATGTGCTTCTTATTTTCGTAGTGCTCACCATCAGTTACAGCTTGTTTGTTTTCCATAAGCGTAGGCTTTTGGTCATTTCATAGATCTGCATTTGATTTTGATGCTGAAGGAGTGTCTTAGGTAATATATTTACATGGAGCAGTAAATTTTATTACATTTGTAGGTATTTTATTCAACTTTGTTTTTATATTTGTATATTTGTATTAGTTATCTACATAAACATGTTGGCTTTTGTATAACTGAGCTGAGAAGCAGCATGAATTGATCAATGGATTCCGCAACATATACAAATAGTATTCATTTGTATCAGGTGAATAATTGAAAATCCTCGTATCTTTCTTAGTGTTCTTAGCAGTTGAGAATGATATCTTACTAAAAATTTAACTTTGTACATATTTTCCGTCTCACAGTTGAATTAACATAATAGCTTCGTTCCATTGTAACCGAGCGACAAAAGAACGCACAACTCGGTTACAATTTCCCTTTCGCTACATAAGCAACCCTGTTGGTATCTGCTATGAAACATGTGTGTTGGTTTGACGCGATTTATATACAAAAACCAACTGAAATTTGTAAATTCGCGAAGTATTTGTATAACATATGTATTTGTTTGAAGTATTTATCAAGTACATAAGATAACAATAATTTCCCTAAGAACTTTTTCATCAGCAATTCATAATAGAGTAGTTTTACAACCGACTTTTCTTGGCACAATAGACCTTCTGGTCGCAGTGCGCCTCCTCATTATCAATATCTAACCGACCTATCTGAGCTCGGGTAAATAGCCGAGTTTGTGTTGTTGCTTTACATGTATTTCGTTATTTCACCAAGTGTTCTTTTGTAGCTCGGTTGCAAAAGAATGCACGTGAGTTTGCCAAAAATTTTTTTAAGCATAATATACTGGTAGTTATTTCCTTTTGACTTTAACATATTGAACATATAATAAAATGATTTCTTCGTGACTTTTCAGTTTTTTTGCCAGACTTTTCAAGAGTTCCACTGGATTTTTTTCTCGGAATCATTCGATATTTATTCAAAAACTTTCTGGTCTTCTTCAGGTTTATGTAATCGCGATTTTTCGTGACTTTTTTGGTTTCTTGTATACATTTTCAGGATTGTCGGAATTATTCGTAATTTTTCTTTTAAAGTTTTTTTTGGAATCATTCGGGATTTTTTCAATGCTATTTGGGTTTCATCGGGGTTTTATTTTCGGGATTTGTCTATTATTTTTTTTAATACATTCTTCTATTATTTTATGTTCGGGACTTTTTCGGAATCATGCGGAATTTTTTGGGAACTTTTTCGGACTAGTTTTACCTTTCGAAATTTTTCGGAAATTATTATTATTTTTTTTGTAGCTTTTCGGTATAATTCGTCTATTATTTTTCGTAGGTTTCGGATTTTTTGGGTTTTTTCAGATTTTTAATTTAGGATTTTACGGGAATTTTTGGGGTTTCTTCGGTATTTTTCGGAATACTTCGTTTATTATTTTCCATAAGTTTTCGGAATTTGTCCGAAATCATTCCAAATTTTTTTTTAGAACTTTCTGGGATTATTTAGTTTTTATAATCGGAGTTTTTCGGGTCTCTTTTTTGTTTTTTCGAGATTTTTTGGCATGCTTCGTCTATTATTTTTGGAGAGCTGTGGGGATTTTTCGAATTTCTTTTGGGAATCATTCGGAATCTTTTCGGAACTTTTTTGGATTCTTCAAGTTTTTCTTTTCAAGATTTTTCGTAAGTTTGTGATATTTTTCGGAATTATGCGGGATTTTTTGGGAAATTTTTCGGACTATTCAAGTTTTAATGTTCGTGATTTTTCGTCTATAATTCTTCGTAGGTTTTCGGTATGTTTGCGGCTTTCTTCAGATTTTTATTTTAGGGAATTTCCGGGAATTTTTGGAGTTTCTTCATTACTATTCGGCACACTTCGTTTATTATTTTTCATGAATTTTCGTAATTTTTTGGAATTTTATTCGGGATTTTTGGTTTTGTTCGGAACCATTCGAAATTTTTTGAGAACTTTTTGGGGTTATTTAGGTTTTTATAATCGAGATTTATCGGGTCTATTTTTTGCTTTTATTTAATTTTCGGTGTAATAATAGATTGGCGCTTACACATATGTTAGTGTTTGGCCGAGCTTCTCCTCCGATTTGTGGCGTGCGCCTTGATGCTGTCACACAAAGGGGAGGGACCTACAGTTTTACGCCGACTCCGAACAGCGATTGTATTTTTGTGAGAAGCTTTTTCATGGCAAAGTACCCTCGGAGGTTTGCCATTGCCTGCCGAGGGGCGACCGCTATTAAGAAAAAACCTTTTTTCTAAATTTTCGGTATGCTTCGTCTATTATTTTGGTTAGCTGTCGGTATTTTTCGAATTTTTTTTGGGAATCATTCGAAATGTTTTCGGAACTTTTTCGGATTCTTCAAGTTTTTATTTTCAAGGTTTTTCGAAACTTGTGTGTTTTTATTTTTCAAGACTTTTCTGGATTTTTCGTCTATTATTTTTCGTAAGTTTTTGGGATTTTTCGAATTTTTATTTTCGGAACTTTTTCGGAATCATGCCGGATTTTATGGGAACTTTTTCGGATTATTCAAGCTTTACTTTTCGAGATTTTTCGTCTATTATTTTTCGCAGGTTTTCGGTATGTTTGTGGGTTTCTTCAGATTTTTAGTTTAGGGAATTTCCGGGAATTTTCGGGGTTTCTTGGGTACTTTTCGGTATACTTCGTTTATTATTTTCCATGAGTTTTCGGATTTTGTTCGGAATTATTCGAAGTTTTTTCGGAAATTTTTGGGATTGTTTAGGTTTTTATAATCGGGATTTTTCGGGTTTCTTTTTTGCTGTTTTGAGATTTTTCGGCATGCTTCATCTATTATTTTTCGTGAGCTGTCGGGATTTTTCGAATTATTTTTTTGGCAATCATTCGGGATCTTTTCAGAACTTTTTTGGATTCACCAAGTTTTTATTTTCAAGATTTTTTGAAACTTTTTTTTGATTTTTTTCAAGACTTCTGGATATTTCATCGATTATTTTTTATTAGTTTTGGGGATTTTTCGAATTTGTTTTAAGATTTTTCAGGTTGTACTTTCCAAGACTTTTTGGAACTTTTCTGTGTTTTTTTTTGTTACATTTCCCTTTTATTTTTCCTAACATTTGTAACATTTTTTTTAATATTTGGGATTTTTTTTGGAAAGTTTTTCGAGATTATTTCCGGAATTTTTCGTAACACTTTGGAGGTTTTCTTGGAATTTTTTGCAATTTTTTCTAGCCTGTTTTGGATTTTTAACTAATTTTCAAGTCAAAAATATATTTCAATTTTAACTTTGCCTTTAATGAGTGCTAAAAAGTAAAAAGAAATTTACAGGTTATTTTCTGCTACAAAAAATATCTTAACGAAACCTTTAAGGGTATTGGAACTTTGTTCTGATTTGTTTAAGAATATTTAAGGAAAATCATATGGAGCGGTTGACACGAACTCGTAAAGAAATTTATGCAAAATTTCTTAAAGAAGATTCTAAAAAATTCTGAAAAAATTCCGAAAAATTTCTGAAAATTTCTTCACATCGCAGCGGTTTTCTTCTGAAAGGAACCGCACAGAAATCGACGTGTGCACGGTACATTTGATCTTAGAAAATTCGGCAAAAAATCGGAAAGGAAAAAATGTTTTGAATGGTATTTGTGTAAATATATAACTATGCTTTCTTTCTTAATTTTAACAATTTAATTGCGTGCAAATAAGTCATTTTCCACAATTTTTTTTTTTATACTAAATATCCTTATAACCTATTCAATAAATAAAAGTGGAAAAGTATATATATTTACAGCAATTTGTTGCACAGCACAAAATACATTACAATTATGTATTTAGCCAATATTTCACTCCTTTTTTGCTCGAAAACCTAAAAATATGTTTTCCATTCAAAGACAGCATCAGTATTTCATAAAACCCTAATTCAATGATTCGCATTTCAAAATTTCGATAATCCACCGCACAAAGTGCCTTTGCTTGCCTAACCATGCAAACTAAACCACGCGTTGAGTGCCTATGCAATAGCAGTAATTCCAGAAATACATACATACATACAATTTGTGTGTGCATGTAGGTAAGGGTAAGGCTGTGCTGATCAAATGTATGAAAGTGATACTTAAATGATACCCAAATGATGCTCATGAATACGTGCACAAGTACACATGTGTAAAATAGTTTTAAGGCACACTACATTCCCATGTGGGTATGTATATGTATTTAGATTTTAAGTACAAACGTATATGTATCTATGACTGTTCCTTCTTCGCGCTTAGCCCCTCTTTGATTTATTGATTCGATATACGATTTCTAATAGAAATTCTAGCGTGAATCATTTCAGGCGTGCATTTGTGTGCATGTGTGTGTGTGCGCGCGCGTGTGTAGAGCGATTTAATTTCGTTTGTGTGCCTAAAAGTATGCAAGCAAATATTCAACACTTTGGCATTGCTCATCCGCATGCATGGAATGTGTTACCAGCAGTGGTTGCCCAGCAAACCAAAAGAGCGATGAAAAGCATTTTTTTCATTTAAACTTTTTATTTTCGGTGATGAACAACAACCAATACCAAAAGCTTTGAGGGGCTAATGAGCTTAAAGATTAAACCAAAGGCATATTTTTAATTTAGATAAGCAAATATTTTTTTTAATCTAGAGGATTTTCTCAACGTTTAAAGTCAGTGAGAGCAAAAGTTTAAGAAGATTAACTTTTTCTCCAGCGACACCTATTTAAAAAAAAATATTTTTAATTACGTGGGTAATATGTATCTATTCTGAATTTGATTCGAACTGGATTGTAATAAGGTTTTTAGAGAAACCTCCGCTCCAGCGCCATCTATCGGACAGGGTTTCAAATAAAATATTTGTTTTCACGTGGCTCTGAACTGAATGAAATCGGGCGGTGAATATGGGTTTTAGCGATATCTTAACTCCAGCGCCACCTACCGGAAATTTGTTTCAGTAGTTTTCGAGTCTATAAACGACATAACAACTGTGTGTCTGCCTTTTTGTATATAAGATTTAAGAAACTTTGCAATAATTCTTGTATATTCATTTAAAAACACTATAAAATACATAAATAATTTTCAGAGTTGGGGGTAGTGCACTAAATTTTCAGTTTCCACTAATAGTTAGTGAAAGTGCAATTTTTTTCTTTATGCTCAATTTATGCTCAATATTGTGAATAAAATTATGTAGCTCTCAGAGCTTCAAAACTGTGAGCATCATTCATGACAACCAATCTTAAGTTATGATGTTACACATATACATGTATGTATGTATGTACATATATGCGGCATATAATTTGCTGGCTCGAAAATTTTCATCAGCATTAATTTTTGTAAGTTTATTGAAAATATTTTTCTTGCAGCTTTATGTAGTGAATTTTCAAATTTTTTCACTATTTGAGTGTAGTGTAGATTTGTTCACTATCAGTTAATTTGGTTATAGTGAAACAAAATAGCACTAGCACTAGTGTATTTAGTGCCAGTGAAGAAATTTTCCATTATCACTAAGCTGGTGATAAATAGTGAAAAATCTATTTTTTTTCCAATATATTTAGTGCTAGTGAAATGCTTTGTTCACTCAAAATTTAGTGCACTACTGATAATTTTAAAATACTAGGGGTATTCGTCTAAACGCGTAAATGCCTCGTAACCGCGAAAAACCTCGTAAATAAACCGGTTTTCTATACAAAATTGAGTAAGTTTCCGAGGTTTACGCGGTTACAAGGCATTTACGCGTTTAGACGAATACCCCTACTATGTTTATAATTTAGATACTTCTCCAAGCGTTGAAAGTCAAATTTAATAAATATAAACTGACGTCTGCTTGAAGTTCAATTACACGAATTTCATGGCTGATGTAATGAAAAGGGTCTGTAGACCACACACTCTGATTTGGGGGTTATTTTGAGATCATAATTAAGAGACGCTCCTGCCTTGGTTTGCTGGTCTTCACTTTTATGCTTCCGCAACAAATTTATTTGCTCTTTGGCATTTGAGTGTAAAATTTTTGAAACATTGCTTTCGCAATAGGCGAAATTGAAAACGTTTAGCATAGAATGAATAAATAAGCTATTTATTTTTTATAGTAAAGTTATTGGAAAATAAATTGTTTTTAATTGGTTATGAACGGCTCGGAGATTTAGTCTTTATATCAAGGAAGAAGGCTCTTCAGTAGGAAATTCACTTAAATGTAAAGGCAGTAATCTACTTGGACCTAATAAAGATTGAGGTTTTCCTATAGTAAAATTACCTTAAGTAGCCTTGATTAATTTTTTTTTGTACCTATGAAATATGAGCAGGAAATTTCGGTACTCATACGCCATGTAGCCCCGCGCTTGATCAAACTTAACAAGGAAAGAGTAGCAATGGATAATGCGAAAGTTATTAGTCGTAGCGTAGTAGTCCCCACAGCAATTATTTAGATTATTTCTTTTTATACAAATTTATATTTCTTTCACCTAGATACGATGAACGAAAAATAAACCGTCAGCTATATTAGCGTCGAAGCGCTAATCGCCAATACTTCTTAATTAATTCGAAATATTTCCTGTAAAGTTGAGAGATATGATATTTTGTTATTTAAATCAGCTTAACTTTCCGATCAAGACGGAGTGGCATTATTTTACGGTACCCCTTAAAATAGTGTCAGATTGAGTGCGCTATAAGCTTTTGTACAGACAAATTTTGAAATAGGGCTACCTACAGTCAAAATAATTTTGAAAAAAGTACATAAATTCCACATGAAAGATATTTTTACATTTATGAAACATAATATTTTGTACTAGTTGTCTAAGCTTTAGAAAAAATATTACCAAATTTATTAGTCATTGCATATCTTTTCCTGATTTTGATTTATTCACCCCTATCGCCATCCATTTGTCGATATGTTTATTGAAATCGTAATGCATATGATTTTCGATATCAAGTTTAAGCAGATATCGTTATCGATATACTACGTGGGGTCAGTGTATGTTGCTGATATTTCTATGTACTCATAAAAATACTTTCGTTAGAATATGGATATCTCTGCCCAAAAAATTACAAAATTTATGTTAAAATTATGTTTTTATTTTTTCTATAAAAATCCCATCTTCTATACTATGATTTTTAAAACTATCAACCTAATCGTAGTGCATTTTTTTATCACAATTTTGCTTAGCTTGCTCTAAATAAGTATGCGCATGCGTGTCTCTGTATACAATAGCAGTGTGTAAAAATTAAACAAAAATGATAATTATTGTGCTAAGTCTTAAGTTTTAAGCTTCTTGGCCTTTAAGAAATTTCGTAAAAAAAAATTGTTATTATAGGGTGATTCATTTCGAGTTACTTTTTTATAAAATAAAAAACAATAAAAAAAAATAAATTTCATTTGATAATCTCACGATCATACAAAAGAACCATTCTTGATATTTGTTTTTTGAAGATATTTACTTTCAAATGTTGGTCGTAACTGCGGTTGAGATGGTCAATTCTGAAGTTCCTATTTTCGATGACGCGTTCACTGTTATTTATTTTTGAAAAAAAGTACCTCTAAATGAAGCACCCGACAAATAAGTAATATAAAGACTTTGTGAAACTAAAATAAAATTCCAAATAGTTCCTTTACATAGATCACTTTCGAAACAAACAAACTAATTAAGTATAATACATAGTAGATAAGTATCTAAGTGCTGTACTTAAGTAATTGATTAATATTTTAAGTATTTTTGCATGTCTTTAGTTATCTTCAATTTGAATTGGTATTCTGTAAGCATTTTGCGCGAATAGCGACACGAAAACCATTTCCACTAGAATTAAAGTGTTGATGATGGCTGCAAAGAGAAATAGATACTTATTTTAAAGTAAAAAATATATATTTAAAAAAATATAAAAAATAAAGTAAAGCATGTAAGAGAAATTGAAAAAAATTCAACAAAAAATAATACTTAAGAAATATATTTTTTGTACATCAAAACAGTTTGAAAAAGAAAAAAATTAACAAAAATTAAAAAAAAATTATTTTAAAAATTACGAAAACAATGTTAACACTATTTTATATTTATTTCTGATTGAAAATCTAAGTACATACAACTTAATTACTAATATGAAATAAAATTTAGAATAAAAATTATAAAAGAAAAAAATTAATAATTACATGCAAGAGAAATTAAAACAAGTTCAACAAAAAAAAAATACTTAAGAAATATATTTTTGTACATCAACACAGTTTGCAAAAGAAAAAAAATTAAAAAATTTACGAAGATAAAAAAAAAATATTTTACAACAATTTTAACTATTTTATTTTAGTTTCTGATTGAAAATCTAAGTACATACAATTTTATTACTAATATAAAATTAAATTTAGAATAAAAATAATAAATAAAAAACTAATATCTGCATGTAAGAGAAATTAAAAAAAGTTCAACAAAAAAATAATAACTAAGAAATATATTTTTTGTACATCAAAACAGTTTGCAGAAATTTACGAAAATTAAAAAAAATTACTTTAAAAATTACGAAAACAATTTTAATTATTTTATTTTAATTTCTGATTGAAAATCTAAGTACATACTACTTTATTACCTATATAAAATTAAATGTAGAATAAAAATAATAAATAAAAAAATAATAATTGCATGTACGAGTAATTAATAAAAAACGTCAAACAAGAAAATAATACTTAAGAAAAATATTTTTTTCTTCATCAAAAAAGTTTGAAAATGAAAACATAAATAAAAGAAATTTACATTAATTAAAAATGTATTTAAATGTTAAGGAAGATTTTGAAATATATATTTTCCTAAATTTCTGATTAAAAATTGAAGTAAAAGTTAACTAATAATATAAAATAAAACTTAGAATAAAAATTTTTTTTATTTTGATTATATTTAATTTTTAAATTTCTGATTTAACACTAAAATAAAATAAAATTAAATAAAATAAAATAAAATAAGAAAAATATTTTTTGTACATCAAAAAAGTTTGAAAATGAAAACAAAAATAAAAGAAATTTACATTAATTAAAAATGTATGTAAATCTTAAAGAAAAATTTTAAGTACATATTTTCTTAAATTTCTGATTAAAAATTGAAGTAAAAATTAAATAATAATATAAAAAGAAATTAGAATACAAATTTTTTTATTTGGATTATATTTATCTAGTTTCTTAAATTCTGATTTAACACTGAAATAAAATTTAAATGATAAAATAAAAAAATTAATTAAAAGTAAATTAAATAAAAAGTATGTATGTATGTACATAATTTTAAAATATTAAATCAACATTCAAAATTCTTAAATAAAACAAGATTTTTTTAAAGAATTTTTATAAAAGAAAATTTTGAAAAAAAAAATATAAAGATATACATATTAAGAAAATTAAAAAAATTTAATATTTTAAAAATACGTTTTCCTAATTTCTATTTAATCATTGCAGCATAAATTAAACAATAAAAAATGAAAAAGTAGCATAAATAAAATAACAAATAAAGTAATATAAATAAAAATATTTATGTATAATTCAAATAATGTCGAAGTAGTTAATATAATATTTTCCACAAAAAAATTACATTTAATAAAGTATTAATAAAAAATAAATTTGAAAGCATATTAAAAAAGAAATTTATGAATTGAGAAAGAGAAAAAATTATATTTGAATTTCTTAAAATAAGAACTAACAGTCTTTTAATGTTATTTATAAATTAAAATTACAAAAAATCATCGGTTGTAAACTCACTTTGCTTGTATATGACGTGATTCATTGGATATATGCTCCCAAGCAATATTCGATCCAGTTGCTTATCTAAAATTAAGTACTGCATTTTGCAAAGCAGTAGAACCAATTGCAGGGAAAACATTTTTTTCTAAAAAAAAGTTACAAAAAAGATTTGATGTAATATATGCGCAGCTGTAAACAAAAAGACGCCGACTCACCATAGTATTATAATCCGAATGCAAATTATTTACCACACGTACGGTAATATTCAGCCCCCAAACGCCCAATATAATCGAGCAAATGATGAATGGTAAAAAGTACGACTGTACATCGTGGAAGAGATCCTGAAAAAAGAAAACAAAAACACACAAATATTACAAGAAGCTTTAAATATCAACTGTACAACAGTAATCAAACTACTAAGAACTGTTGGGAAAAGTTATTGTAGGTAATTATAAAAAAAAAAATATAAAAAAAACCGCGTGTAGCCAGTACACGTGAAAGAAGTTAACTTCTTAAATTCAGAAATAACGAATATGTTTTATGTTTATGTTTAACATAAAAACATTCTGGTTGGTATACGGCCTCAAATACCTTCCATTTGATACCCATATTGCCATATATTGCTTAATATTTAAAAAAAATTTGGAAAGGTGGCAACCCTCCAAGCTGCCTTTAGTGGCAACATCCAAGTAGAAAATCTTAGAAGGAAGCATACTATCCATGTTCCAAACGTCATCGAAATCGGTTTAGCCGTTCCCGAGATAGTGGTCGATGT
>JAPVRG010221332.1:0-12543 GCA_029783565.1 Rhagoletis cerasi | reverse complement strand
GTCGCCTAGCAACTATTTGGGAGGACTTTTTAAATATTTTGAACATAGAATGTGTTCCTGGCATCGTTTCCAATCATATTCAGTTCTTTTCACGCCTTGAACATGTTTTTAAGCGACGCTATAACCTTTGCAACATTTTCACAGACTTTAGCAACATTTTGCGGTGCGGTTTTACTCAAGGTTGGTATTCACAACAATCTCTTTTATGGACTTTAGGAAAATGGGCTTAACACCGCCCACTTATGACTAATTAAGTTTGTTTCGGTAACCGCTTTACCGATTTCTACCAAACACAGCTAAACTATTTCTCTAAGTTTAACTGAGAATATTGTCGAAAATGTTTGAAATGGGGAAAAAACTACCCCTGTTTACCACGTAACGGTAGGTTTCAGCATCGTGAAAAACCGATGTTTCATACGTGCGCCGGGTATTTAATGTTCGGTTTCACCCGAACTTAGCCTCCTTTACTTGTTATTTATAAACTGTTGCAATTTTTATTTGATAAGCTCGAGACCCAGAAAATACATAAAGCACAGGTTTCAGTTTGCTTATTTTTAATGTCGATATTTCGACCTCAATCTGACCGGGCACAATCAAAAGTTCCTGAAGATGACTTCAGATTGAAGTCGAAATATCGACACTGAAAATTAGCAAACTAAAACCTGTGTTTCATGTGTTTTCCGGGCCTCGAGCTTATCAAAGAAAATTACAACACTTTAAAATTTAAAGGCCGATAAACAAAATAAACATATTTTTATTTATATTTTTTATTGTACTTTATTTTTAATCAATCCATATTAGTTATAATGAATTTATTAATTGCACAGTCCTATTGCAAAACGTATTAATATAAATATGTTTTAAAACTATACGTGCAATTGTTTGTTATAAGTTATTTGTGTTATTTATTATTACCCTGAAGCCTATATATTCTTTTTCGGTTTTACAAAATATTCTAAAACAAGATGTCATTCTTAAAATAAAAAAAGGTGTAAAGTAGATTTCATGAATTTTATATAAAAAAAAAATGGCGATTTTGGCCGATTTTTTTTTAAAGAAATTGCGCTTTTTTATTTAAACAATCTAGTCATGCGCTTTTTGGTTCCAGAGATATTGATAAGGTAGTGCTCTTCAGCTGAAAAGGTGGCTACTACATGTTTTTACCAAAATTTAGAGAGCACTAAATTTTTTTAGCGGCATAAACTATGGCATATGTGCCAAACCAATCGATGATTGTTGTAGTGATTACTTCAGGGACCTTAATTCTTCCCGATATTTCTGACTGTGCGTCGTCGCGACGTGACCAAATGGGTAAAGCTCCCATTCAGCAAGCACCGGGCTCGATGCCAGTTCGGCGCAATTATTATAATTTTTTATTATTTTTCATTAGGTAATTAACAAAAATGACTCTTGTATTAAGAAGACTGGCTTCTTGTTAAAAAAAAAACTATAGAAATATCTTCTTACTTTTTTTCGAGTTTATAAGGTAGTTTTTCTCTGTGTAAAATCATTCCAAATTTTTTTAAATGCATACTGCTTGTACATGTACATAATGTCATTGATGTGCATCGTATGCATATTTGCACAAGAAATTTATAGTACTGGTGTATATATTGCATTTATAAGTCACCTGAGATCTACAGATCATTAATCCCTCACTCAGTGTTTATCATGGATACATGCATGTATGTATGTATGTAAATATGTAAGAGTAAAAATATTCTATGATCTATATGTGAAAAAGTCGAAAAAGAAATTAACGGGTATATGATAATTCCCATGTAAGGCTGACAGATCGATCGATCGCATCCATTCTACCAAAGCTATCGCTCATTGTTATTGTTTACTTACTCATATACAAATTGGGTTTTTTATTCGATAGTGCATAATTTTGCGTCTTTTTTGGCTAAAGTGTTTTATCTTGTCAAAGAGTGCGGTGAGTTCTCACTTGGTGGGTGCAAGCTGGTAAGTTGATGGGTGAAAGGCCTCTAATAATAACGATCATATGATTTTGATATAAATGATAAATACGTACATACATACGTACATAAGTAAATGTTAAAATTCTGTATGTGCAGTATTCGCTTAGGCATATAAGATTTTGGTATCTAATCTTTATGATATGGCAGCCAAGATTATCATTGCCTATGTAAGCCACTCGATGTAAATAAATGCGTTATGTTAAATTGAACATAAAACAGCAAAATAGCATTATCAAGAAGTGCGCGGGCTTAATTTCAGGCTAGATTATGTGCTTATGTGTTGCTCTTTACTAGAAGTAGTGAGTTAAACGACCCTTAAAGTAGTAGGGTAGATTAGATTAGAGGGGGTGTATGGAAAGTTCCATACTTTTACTCGGAGACAAAATTGTCTATTGTGATTGCCCTCTTTGCGAGTGAGTGTCAGAAAGATAGAGATTCTCCAAATAGAGGTTCGTATTCGGAGAATAATGGTGGTATTTTCATGGCATTAACATACATCTCTGCCAGACTGTTGAAGAAGCGTGATTCCAAGTGCTTGAGACGCTTCAACTGTAGGCGACACAGAAAGTGGTCAATTGATTCCTCCTCATCCTCATAGCGGCAGCTTCTACAGAGAGTATTTCTAGGTATTCGGCATCGTTGGAGCATTGGTGCAATAGCACAGTGACCCATGATGTCGGCCGTAAGGGCTTTTACTGCAGATCTATTAAGTGTCAGAAGGTATTCTGCCTTTTTTACTAAGCGGCGCCCATAATATTCTTGAGATCTCAGTCTTCCCGCCTGTTCCACAGCTATAGTGTATGTATTCATAAATTTTTCTAACGTGATCACTAAACGGTGGTAGTACAGAGTTATCCGCCTCGTTAATTCGCATGTCATCAGCCGACTCCTTCCCTTCAATATTTCTATGTTCAAGGAGCCACTGTTGCCAGATTTTTTTTAATGTGAATTCCCAAGAAAAAAAACAGTTTTCTACAAAAAACAACGAAAGAAGTTTTGGAAAATGAAGTTTTTTTTAGCGTATTACTCAAAAGAAGGAACGATGCAGCTCCACCGCCCCTTTTTGTCTCAAAAATTTGCTTCCAAAAAAACTAAAAGCGATATTTTAATTTACTCATAAGTCCAAAACTTAAATTTTTAAAAGGGTATAATTTGCACTAGGAGGCAATTTAAAATTCAGTAATTTTGTCTAAAAAACTGTAATTTACACTTATAGCTATGAATGTGGCAACTCTGGACCCAGCAGAGAGTGGCATTGATATGGCTCAGTCATACCAAAGTGGCGCGACATTTCCATTCAACCTCCCATTTCGCTATTTGAGATCCTATTGCTTTAAAGGCTGCTTGACTATCGACCCGTCTGGAACGGTGCCATTCCGTAAAAGGTTAGCCGTCTTCTCTTTAACGTAGATCTCTGTTTGAAAGGCACTACAGCCGTTCGGTAGGGGAAAGAGCATGTTTATCCACAGGTCCCGCGAGTAGAGATCGGCTCCGGTGTCTTGCTCCATTTTTGAACCGCTCATTAAGTACCGCCGCCGAAGAAGTAATCGGATTTCAGCGAGCCCGAAAGAACAACTGGGACGATGAGGAATGTCATGAAGCTGCAGAGAAAAAATATGCCGCCTACAAGGCAACGCTGCGATCGGGCGCAACGCAAGTCATGTGGGACCGCTATAGGGAACTGAGGAAGGAAGCGAGACGTATTTGCTACAAAAAGAAGAGAGAGGCCGAAATACGGTAATGCGAAGAGCTTGAAATGCTGGCCGACAGGTAAAGCGCCCGAAAATTTTACCAGCGAGTTAGGCAACTTACGGAGGGTTTCAAAGCCGGGGAAAACTCCTGTAAGAACATCCATGGCGACCTAGGGACCGATGTCCAGACCGTACTTAAATTATGAAGGGAACACTTTTCCACCCTGTTGAATGGCAGCAGCGCTGTAAGGGTGGGTAACTCAGCAAATTTAGAGGAGTTGACTCAATGACTCCAACTCACTTTAAGGAGTCAGCTCATTCAACTAACTCATTTGACGCTTTGTAGGTTACATTCGTTTGTATCATAAACTCTTTTTTAAAGTGATGTCTTGACTCATATTTTAAAACTTAATTCCAGGATTGCAATTTGTATCGCAAATTAACGGAAATTGGCTAATTAATTTACTTAAAATTTTATAAAAAAATTTTAATTTACCTAAGATTATATTAAAATTCATGTTTTTGCGAAAATCAAATCTTAACAATTTAAGCGAGACAAATTTTGAATTTTCTTCTTCAAGTAATTCGCCCTAGAAATAATCAGCTATAGAGTTTATAAGGTCCTATCGAGCGTATTGTGTGCAAGACTGAAGCACATCGTCAACGAACTGATTGGGCCTTATCAGTGTGGCTTTAGACCTAGTAAGTCCACCATATACCAGATATTCACTATGCGCCAAATCTTGTAGAAGACCCTAGAGAAGAGGATCGACTCTCACCATCTATTTGTCGACTTCAAAGCCGCTTTCGACAGCGCGAAAAGGATTTGCCTATGCGCCGCGATATCTGAATTTGGTATCCCGGCGAAACTAATACGGCCAGGTTTAGGAAGGACCTGTTCGAAACGTTTGATACCAAACGAGGCTTCAGACAGCGAGAAGATAATAGGAGTTGCAGGACTTAACCGCTTTGGAACAATTTACTACAAGAGCGTACAATGACTGGCGTACGCTGATGAAATTGACACCATCGGTATTAAAAAACACGAGGTATGCTCTGCATTTTCCAAGCTGGATAAAGAAGCAAAGCGAATGTGTCTGGTAGTAAACGAGGCACCCACGTTACTATTGACAGTTATAATTTCGAAACAGTAGATAACTTCGTTTATTTTGGAACCAGCATTAACACCGATAATAAGGTCAGCCTTGAAATCCAATGGAGAATCACTCTTGCCAACAAGTGCTACTTTGGACTGAGTAGGCAATTCAGAAGTAAACTCCTCTCTCGTCGCACGAAAACCTCGCTGTATAAGCGTGGACAATGACAACATCCGATGAAGCGGCCCTTGGAGTATTTGAGAGAAAGATTCTATGGAAGATTTACGGGCTGTTACGCGTTGGCGACGGTGAGTAGCACAGACGATGGAAAGATGGCCTGTACGAACTTTACGACATGGACATTGTATAGCGAATTAAAGTACAGCGGCTCCGCTGGCTTGGTCGCGTCGTTCGAATGGACACAGACGCTCCAGCCCTGGAAGTAATCGACTCGAAACCTGCTGGTGGTAGCAGGGGAAGATATAGGCCAGGTGGAGAAGGACTTAGCTTCACTTGGCACAGAAGAGAAACAAATTGCGTATCTTGGTATTGAAGTTCCAAGCCGGAGTAATGTAGTCCATTGAGCAGGCCGCTTCTTATTTCATGTTGCTGCAAGCTCGAAATTGATTGGTTTCCACGCATTGGCTTCCCTCAGTCTGAGGACGTTCTTTGCGGTGGCGGATTAGATATTGTTAATCGCCTGCTGAGTTGCGCTACTCACCACTCCCGATGTGTCAAGGCATGCGAGTCTTTGCTCTTTCCCGATTATTTTCCTATTATTCCACATCTCTACAGCTTTCCACCACACATGGGTTACAATCGGTCTGATTAAATACCGTAGGTGATGTACGGTGACAGCCCTCAATGCCTTTCCAAAAGTCCTTTTGAACGTCTAGTATGCTGTTGGACCTTTCTTAGCCCTCTCCTACACATTTTATCTCTAGTTAAGTTTGGAATCATGAATGATACCGAAGTGTTTTGCCTCGGAGGAGAGGTTGAAAGTAGCCTTCCTAATATTGGCAAAGAAAAAGTGGAAACTTTTCTTGGTAAACAAGACCAGTTTTATCTTGAACAGGTTAGCCCACCTATAGATGTCACACAGTGCACCCTCCATTAGCCCACTTATCGTTTACAAGAATTTGCCTGTGATGAGTATTACCAAATCGTCGTCATAGTCGCCACCTTTTAAAGGAGTAGCAATTCAGATTTCTTCCAGTGTATTCAGGGAAATTCCTAGAAACGTGTATACCTATTCTTTAAATGCTCCTTAAGTTTCCACCCGAATCGGTAATTTGTTTATGTGCATTATCAACACTAATACGAAAATTATAGCAACCAACTTTCAATTAAAAAAAACTCACTCAAATCCAAATGGCTTTAAAGTGTATTCAAAAAACATCAAATATTTTTTGAAAATAGATGAATACTAACTTAATTTTTCATTATTAATTTTCAACAAAAATTAAGAAAAGATTCTGCGCATTAATTTCATACAAGAGATCAATTCGCCTATCAAATAATAGCAAACACAATTTGAAATGGCGTTGGATCAAAAACTATCTTGTGATGGTTTCACCATGGACACAACTTCAAGTTCCAATATTAATTATCCTAGTGGCAGTTACATAGGAAAGGCAGATGTAACGGGCAAAACAGGCAAATCAGATGAGACCGAGAATCCATGTGCGCATATATTTTCCACTTCATCTTCCTCCTTCATCCAATACTTTGCTGAGCCAATACTTCGACTCTGAGTGCCAGAAACGGGATCACACACGCAAAGAGCCACCCAATATTGGCTACGAGCTGAATGTGGCTAAGGCTATTATGCAACAATACAGCAGCATCAGCGGCGATAACTTGTGGGCTATACATTCATATATAATGATATAATATCTTTCGCAGATCATTTTAATAAATGTGCCCTTTTGCAGATTCGATCATTTATCAGACATTATAAAACGAGTCATCGATGAGCGACCACCGAATGTAATTGATTTCTTTGAAGAATTCAGCCGCAATGTACGTGAACAGAAGTTGCATCTGCCGGAGCGATTCCCACCAGATGGAGTTTACGAAGAGTCTCGCCTCTATCGTGTGGCCAAAAAAATGCTCTTGTCTATGAAGGTATGTTAACAGAAGAAATGAGGTTGATACTTTGCGGAACTTGAAATCAAAAAATTGAATTAATGTAGTGTTACTTTTTCATTGCGATCTTCTTAGTATCTTTGTGAAGAGGGCGATGAGAAGGTAACATTTTTCGGTAAAAACAAAAACTTCTTAACTAATGTATACTCAATACCAACTGCATGACGTTTTGCTTTCAGTTGCCCATACCTGAATCGAACGAACTGCCAGCAGCCGACGAGGCAATTCCTTTGGAGGAGTCCAAATCCGCAATTTCGGCAGGTTTAAAGCTAGATATATTGGATGCAAGCCGTTTCATAACATTCAACGAGCGTGTACAGCATTTGCAATTCTTTTGGAATCAATGTGGCTTCGGTATCAATCCAGATGATATATTTCAACTCGCTTGCTCCATGGATCGTTTACAAATACATCCTTCGATTATGCAATGCCGTTTTTGGGGCATAATAAATGGCCTCAAAGCCTCTTATTATATAGTGGAGGCATCGTTGTCCCATGAAGAAGTACTCTCGCGTGTCGAACAAATGACGGAGGAGCTACAAGAATACAATAACACTATGATGGCACGTATGGTGTCAAACGAACAGCCAGTACCGACTTTTGTCGGTCCAGAGTTAACGCCAGGAAAGTTAGGTTGGGACGACCATCCAATTGAGGAATTGGAGAAAATGGTGCCTGATGCTGCGCCCATACCAATAGTCGAAGTCAAAGAAGTATTCGCTGTACCACCCGAAATAGTTGGCACAGGCGCTAATCGCTTTTCGTACTTTGTTGTGAACTCCGTTTCAGATGACTGGATTGAATTGCCTATGGTGACACCTAAACAAATCAATGCCAGCCGCCAAATAAAAAAATTTCTTACGGGCGATCTGGAAGCTGACATTGTATCGTACCCATGCTTTCCGGGCAAGGAGAAGCATTACTTGCGTGCGCTCATAGCTCGAATTACCGCCGGTACATATATTGCGCCAAATGGTTACTATCGGAAAATGACCAAGAAGGAAAAACGTGCATTCGATGGAATTGAAGACGATGAAGAGGAGGAAGAAGACGATGAACCGAGTGATATGGGCGAAGGGGAAGAAGAAGAGGAAATCGGTAAGTTATAACTTATTATAGTTATTTTTTTTTTATTAATCATTTCGACATCTCCAATTTCAGATAATGATGCTATGCTGCTAAAAAATGAAAAATATGAGCCGGAGCAGCTAGAATATCTCACAAGTCTTGAGAAATGGTTGCACGTACGTCCGAATTTGTTACTTCAAGGACGTGTTGTTTGGTTCGATGAATTGAAGGCCCAAAAAGAACGCGATAAGGAATTGGAACGTCTGCGGAAACAAATTCGTATGGAGGAAATGGGTGAAGAAGAGGAAGATTTAGAGGAGGAAGAGGAAGATGAGGATGAATATGAGAATGAGGAGGGTGAAGAATTGTCGGCACCCGAAGTAGGACCACCCATACTCAATCCAATCTACTTTGATATTAGCGACCAGTACACTATGCCATGGGTAACACGTTTCACCAGCAAGTACACCAACAGAAATGAACGTATGCTTGTCATGCAATCGAACATTTGGCCGGGTGCCTACACCTTCACCTATGATAAGCTATGCGAATCAATTTATATCGGTTGGGGCCACAAGTATGTGGCACGTAATATGCCATTCGTCCATTTGGCGCCTGTGATGAATGAGTATCCACATGGCGAGGCGGATTTTATCGAGATAACCGATCCCACGCCGGAAATGGAGGAGGCCTATCGTCTAAGCTTGCTCAAGAAACAAATGAAAGTGGACGATGGTGAGCATTTAGGTGAATATGATGATGATTACTCGGCAGACACAGACGCCGATGACGTTGATGATGAAGATGAATAGCTTATTGAAATATTTTATAACTCGTACTTACACAATATTTTCTCACAATTTTTATAAATTAAAGAAAACTTGGAAAAAACGTGTATTTTATTTCCTAGCTGCATTTTTGCACTTTGAAACTTTTGAAATTTAAAAGTTGTAGACAAATTACATTATACCGAATGTTTTTTGGATGACGCTACTCGTTTTAGCATTGATAACTTCTTATGCTTCCATGCAGATGGGGGCTGCTGTCGTGCCTTTTCTTGAATTCCATAACTTTTCCTTTGTGGGATTTGCTCTGTTATCTTTTCTGGATTTCCTTTCGGCGACTGTTCGGCTATACGTTTTGGTTTCTCTTCGTCTGCTCTTTCTTCTAAAGTTTTTTGTACACCTTTCTTTGGCTCATCTACACTTTCTTGTCTGGTGTTTTCTTTGTTCTCATTTGGCATATTTTGCTGGTTTGCTGTTTCTTGTGAGGAAACTTCCAGCTTCTTTGTTAATGCAGCTAGAGATAGTAAATTGTGGGAGGGCATACTGCACTGCTCTGCAATAAATCGGTATATGAATTCACTTAGCATTGGATTTTTGGGAAATTTGTATATGTATTATATACATTAGGGTGCCTCACCAAAAAAAATTTCTGGGTTTTCAACAGAACTATAAAATCTATTATATTTTGAGATTTCCGAAAAAATACTTCGGAAAAATGTTAAGTTTTGCGTGAGCTGGACTGATTTGAAAATACCTCCAAAAACCCCTTTATAGTGATTGATAAAATTGTAAAAAACAGCCAATCAGTCATTATTGGTGGTACTTCATTATAGTGCACATTTTTTCGCGATAAAAAAGTTTTGACAAAACACATTTTAATTTTGAATCTTGTTCTATGTGACTCCCCTGCAAACCATGCTTTCAGAGTTTTCTGAATAATAGAGAAATATTAAAGAATTTGTAAAGAAATCAATATTTCCTTTCCGATTTTATGCCGAATATTCTAAAATTAAATTTATTGTGTAGACTTCGATTTGCTTACGAAATTTCGGAAGAAAATCGGTGCGATGTAAGGAGCTTTCTCGGATTTTGTTCAGAATTTTTTTAGATTTCTTTTAAAAAATCCTACAGAAATTTCTTTACGAGTTCGTGTCAACCACTTCATATGATTTTCTTTAAAGTTTCGTACAAAAATCTGAACAAATATCCGATATTCTTAAAGATTTCGGTAAGATTTCGGGAACTTTGGTTTGCAGGGTCATTACTTCTTTATAGTTATTTTGTGAAAGTCGTGGAATTTATTAAAGACACTATGTGATGGAAATTCAAGATAAAGGTATGTACTGCTATTTAAGATAGTAACTAGTAGTATTTATAAAAATTGGTATTATTTATATCGGCGCTAAGTCAAGTCTATTTTGCACCTAATTCGTTTCTCTTTTATTTATTTATTTTTGCAGACGCTTTTAACGACCTTCCCGGACAGCGCTGCGCACAGGTTTTATTTTAAATGAAAGCTCATTTCCTACAAATGAAAGTGTTATATTTATTAGTCACACCTTTTTGCACGTTTATTTTATATACGCCCACTACGAGTCTAATAATAATAATAGATTGGCGCTTACACATATGTTAGTGTTTGGCCGAGCTTCTCCTCCGATTTGTGGCGTGCGCCTTGATGTTATCACACAAAGGGGAAAGACGTACAGTTTTACGCCGACCCCGAACGTCGATTGTATTTTTATGAGAAGCTTTTTCATGGCAGAAGTACCCTCGGAGGTTTGCCATTGCCGCCGAGTGGCGACCGCTATTAAAAAACACCTTTTTCTAAATTTTTTTGCGATGTTGCTTTGACCAGGGCTTGAACCCTGGCCTGCGGAGTGGAAGCGCGCACTGCTTACCACTACACCACAGCGGCCTCGAGTCTATCCTTTAATTTTTTCTATCAACTAACAGGTATATAGTTGATTCATCTGTTCCTTTTCAAAGGATGAAGTGTTTGAATTTTCCAACATTTTTAACAGGCGTATGAGCATTAGGTTACACTGAGTAAACAGTTTAGTTACGCCAACTAAATATATTTATCTTTGTACGTTAAGGCCTACTGTACGTAGGACCAAGGTTCGATCCCTGGTGAAAGCAACGTCTAAAAAAACGATGGGAAAATGTTTTCTCTAGCCAGCGGTCGCCCCTCCGCAGGCAATGGCCAATCTCCGAGTGCATTTCTGCCTTGAAAATTCCTCTAATAATATCCATTTGTCGTTCGGAGGCGGCGTAAAACTGTAGGTCGCTCTATTTGTGTAACAGCATCCAAACGCACACCACAAATTGGAAAAGAAGCTCGGCCAAAAACTTAGGTGGTTGCTCTGAGATGGGTCGCACTTGGGTTATTAAGAGGTTGTTCTTTGTGATACTACTGAAATACTGAATGGTACCATAATAAATCGTACCGTAGCTCAAATGAAGCTTTGCAAATAGCTGGGTTCAGTTCCAAAGGGTTCCACAAATTACTTAGAAAGTAACAGCCGAGATGCTCAATCCACGGCCTACCGAAATCGGGGTGATGAAAGAACATAAGCTGAGATGATTTCACCCCATAATTTTACAAACATCTGAGGCCAGGTGAGATCTTCAATCCTGAGTCCAGAACAGTGAACCATCGAGCCGCTAGCGACAGCAGGAGTTGCTGCTTGATGAGCCTCACCCTCGACATTTATATATTTCCAACCTAGTTTGAGCATATCGTAAGTGAGCTCAGGTGCCTAATTTCCATCTAGCTGTAACAATAAATGTTGATCCCTTTTGTTTCCGAGACATACCTGTATCCTGACTGTTTCCTATATGGCAGCTACCTCTGCCTGAAACACACTCCGTTTGAAGGAGAGTAACCGAAGGAAGACACCGCCGCTTCCCTGCTGGCAAGTTCAATCCGAAGCGAAAAAGGCCAATGGCGGATTATCTAAATGCACGGATGTATATACATACGCACTTTACAAATTAATCGCCTTTTTCTAAATATAATAGTTACAAAACGTAATTTTGCAGAAAGATCCACCATATAACATTACTTTTTTTTTATTGAAATCAGTCAAAAAAGTTTCACAGCTAGTAAACTAGAAACTAAGTACCTTACGCTACGAGTATCTTATAACTTTAAACGAGTTATTCTTGTACATTTGTATATTTGTATATTTGTATATCCACTACTATCTCAGGAACGAGTTAACCGATTTGGATGAAATTTGGTATATGGGTAGTATGCTTTGTTTTAAGATTTTCTACTTTGGTGTTGCCACTTGGGGTGGTTCACAGGGTTGCCACCTATATCAATTTTTTTTTAATGTTAAGCAATATAAGGCAATATGGGTAACAAATGAAAGGTATTTTAGGCCGTATACCAACCAAACTATTTTCGAGTAGGGGTGCCACCTAGGGTTGCCACCTGACCGCATTTTATTTATTCCTTCAGATATCGACCACTATCTCGGGAACGGCTAAACCGATTTCGATGAAATTTGGTACATGGATAGTATGCTTCCTTTTAAGATATTCTATTTGGATGTTGCCACTAAAGGCAGCTTAGAGGGTTGCCACCTTTCCGAATTTTTTTTAAATGTTGAGCAATATATGGCAATATGGGTATCAAATGGAAGATATTTGAAGTCATATACCAACCAAAGTATTTTCGAGTAGGGTTGCCACCTGACCGCATTTTATTTATTCCTTCAGATATCGACCACTATCTCGGGAACGGCTAAACCGATTTCGATGA